>SNQN01000834.1:46321-119833 GCA_008642245.1 Bassia scoparia | reverse complement strand
GTCCTCTAAGAGTATGAAGAGTGACTGTAGGTATGGACCTTATATTGGAACACAATTCCAATAACTTAACAAAATTAATAATTCCTGTTATCCTGTGCTGGCTGGCCGGCTGTTCTTTTGTCTTTAGGTTCGAAAGCGTTGATTTAGGCAGTTTCATTGCTTCCATAAAAGACCATTGCCGGCCTTTAGTTTTTGTTTTGCTGGTTGAAATTTGCAGAGTGTTCAAACTATTGGAGGCTATTTTTATGACTCCACCTTCTTGTTACTCTGGCTGGGGAACTGGTACCTGGTTGATGCCAGTTGTAAGTTTACCCACGTCTAAATCTCCAAATGTCTTGCTATACCCAAAATGTATTTTATGTTGCTATGGATGTGAGATGTTGTAATGGAACTTTAAGGGGCTTTATTATCCTAATATTTGTCGAACTAAGCCCAAAAGTGTACAGAAATAGGGACAAAATGAAAATGAGGCCACAAGCTTGACAAATGATTTGTCAGTGTTCGTAAAGAGCAAAAAGAGGGTACACAAGGGGGGAAAAGGAGTAATTATTACAGTATTGGTTAGCAGATTAAGTTTTATCCAAATACTGAATCAGAAATTTGCTTATTATCTGTTTTATTTCTGTATGTGTGGATGCTAATTGAAAGTGGTTGCTGTCACTGATAGAATTATTTGTGTTGATTTCCTGTTTTCAGGGTCTGGCTCTGAGCACTTTTCAGGTTGTCCTAGTACCAACAATTGTTGGAGGTAATATAAAGAAGGTTTTTAGCCTTTGTGCTTTATGTTCTATTGAGCTGTTATAGACTGGGTTCTGATTGGATTGGTGGTTAAAATAAAAATGTGAACTTTAGAAGAATTTGAGAAAGATCTGAAATTCGGGTGAAAAAGATGGGGAAGTTATATTGCAATGGAATAGTACAAGGACAGCACTTTTTGAGTGGATGTACACTCCCACTCCCACTAATTTACATAACACGAAAATTTTTCGTCTTCATTCATCAACTTGCCCACTCTCTCCCTACTTAACACTCTTTATAGATAATGCTTACCTTGTAAACACCTAGCCATCTATAGAAACTTCCACAAAATTCTAACAACTAAATTATTTTTGCCCAATTAATATTGATTCATTACATCAGTACTTCATTTCACTGATTTCAGTAGTCAWTGTGTYTGTTCTTCACAGTTTATATTAGATTTAATTARCATTTATTGTTTAGCTAAAGGGTTTCAAATTACYAGTATMTCATTGCCTAGTATACATAATGTAAGTCTTTGGTATTTCCARTTTTCCATAATTTAGCWGAGATGCATGCATTCTYTTTTAAGGCTTTAATCCTGTCAATGGTGAGAGGCTGAGTGATACTTAATGTTTTCAATAGCTATTTTGTACACCTGGGAGTATACTTAATGTTTCCATTTTATTATGCTTGCTTGTTATTTCATAGCGATTTTTTGGTGGATTTGTTCTTTTATTTCAACATGTTCTTTCATTTTAAATGATTTGTTCTTTCAATTGATGCTCAACTATATATAAAAGAAAAGGAATAAAAAAGAATATGATGCTCAACTGTAAATAGGTGTGTGATATAATAGGCGGCATGTTTTGTGTTGTTTCTGTAAAGGGTCTCACTCTGTTTCTAAACCCAGCCGCCAGCCTTATATTCTATTCCCCTTAACCAACCAGCGCCGCCCCATAAGAATCGATTGTGGAATATCATAAGTTTTGTGTGTTTTTCTCATAATTGTATTTCCTCTTCACTGCAGTTCTCCTCAAGAATTTTTCCCCAAGTTCACTGCAAAGATCATCACAGTAACACCTTTGATTGGAGTGGTCCTCACCACCCTGCTTTGTGCTAGTCCTGTAAGTTTGCTTACTGTGTGAATTATATTTCTTCTATCTTGCAAATCCTTTTATTCTTCTATTACAAAATTATAGGAAGTGGAATCAGCTATTTCTTTTTTTCACTTGTCAGATGGACAAGTTGCAGATGTCTTGAAAGCACAAGGAACACAATTGATTTGCCAGTTGCTCTTTTGCATCTGCCTTGGAATGTTACTTTGTCAGGCTCATTGGAGTCCACTTCTCGTACGATATCCATAGAATGTGCATGCAGGCAAGTTGCTTTGCAATAGTTTTAAAATATATCTTGGACTAGCTGTTATTGCTTTTCAAACATCTGTTATAAGATTGCAAAATCTTACATTCTCGGTCCTTTAAATGCATTAAGATGTTGAAATTATGCTCTCTTGTTATTCAATACATATACTCTTAGTAGTTTGAGATGAAAATATGCACTTATCGTGAATGTGCACTGCATATGATATGCTTCCCTGACAACGAAATCATCAGATTTGGTTCAATACCTTATAGTGTGTGTACTAGTCTAAAATGTTGAACTTTTTATATTTTTAAAATCTACCTTATTCTACTTTGTATGATGATGAAACAATAACAACAAATTTATCAAATTTTGGATCAATAATACCTTATAGATCTATAGTTGAAGTTGTGATTATTTTTTTTAATTTAATTTTAATTTTTAAATAGAGTTGTGATCTTGTTAAATCATTTTTATTTCATTACTGTTACAGAGAGGGTTGCACTCGGATTTCTGCTGGCGCAAAAACATTCACAACCCCCTTGTCGCTGTCCACTGTGTGAGCGTGGTTTCATGGCGGTATGTATTCAGTATTAAAAATTCCATCTCCTAAATATCATTACTCTCCAAAACGTATTCATGTTGCGACTTGCAAGTAATCTAACTGGAATCTCCTTGTACCTCCTGTTTCGGCCTTGCAGCTTGGCGGTAGTGCTTTGGCTGTGTTTTGGAGAAACAGTCCCATTCCAGTCAACGATAAAGATGATTTCAAGGAATAGAAATACACCACAACTGTGGGTATCTATTTCTTCGTCATCAATGGCCAAATCTTGGAGCCGTTGTTTTCTCTGATTCATTGTTTCGGTTCAGTTTTTCTTCTTCTTATGTTTAGACACTAGAAATGGTGGCATATATGGCAAGGTTTTGACATTCTTGAAAACAGTCATAGTCCCTTAATTCATTTGCTTGACCATGTTTTTCCTTGGTTTTCGTCATAATTTCTTTTTCTGTGCGCTCTCTTTCGTGTTTATCTAAAGCTAATATCTCTTGGCAAGTTGGCATTGTGCATTGCTATCCTTTTTCCCACGCTTTGAGTATTTCATGTTTTTTGTAAAAAAGTAAATAAAATTGTTACTCATTAGCCAAATTCATAGTGAAATAATCTTGATTAAGCACGTGCAATTTTGTGTTACCCCAGATTTTTCTCTCGATCTTCTATTCTCCTTTTGTCACATCATTTTTGACTAACTTTTTTTGTACACCTTACCCAAATTTAAGTAAGTTGTATACAATGTTCAACCTCTCTAAAACTCCAATTGGTAGATTATACAAAAGGGTGTATGATGCACATCGTACACAAAACCTATAACCTGATTTTTTTTGTATAAAATGTGACTTTTTTTATGTCGAGAAATGAACAAATGTTTTCTTATGATGAACATTATTGAATTATACATTTCATATAAAAAATGTTGTCAAATTAATGATCATTTTGTTGTACAATATTAATTTTTAAATGAAATACTGTTATGATCTTTTACCTTATTGTTTATATGTATTATCCACTAATTGATATTTTTCATCTAGAGTATTATGAACATCATACACTCTAGTGGATGATCCTTTTTGCCCCAAAACTCTCTTTTTACTTTTTCTTATCACCTAGCTTTGGCACATTACCATTTTTTTTTACAATATTTGGCTTATTCATATAGGTTTTCACTTTAATTTGGAGAACCATATGAGTAAGCCATTGCACATACTCAGGGATCGTTGTATTAAATATTATGGTACTTTGTATTATTTTGGTTAAATACACTACTTCTTCAATATTTGGGAACGGTTCCTAAACCTCAACCATATCAATGGGAATAAAAAAAACTTAGACATACCAATGGGAATTCGCTAAACATCAGACATATACCGTTGGAAAAAATCCTGTTTTTTATTATACACTACTTCAACAACTATTTATTTCGTTAAATACCAACAAATAATCGTCAACTTCAACAGCTACTAGTTGATCGCCATAGCCCTATCATTTACAATTGATATCTATCTCTACAAGTTCTTTTACCAAACTTATGCTTAATGTAATTTTGTTTTATTTTTTTTTCCGTTTTCAATATCATGATTTATGGAATTAAATAGAATTTGTTGCTGCAACGCAATTAGTTTTTCTCACAGGCGATGTCTTAGATAATTTGGTTTTCATGTAAGTGCATAAAAAATCTATTTTACTCCGTAATATATTAGGTAAAACCTTCTACCCAATATTATGTATTTATGTATAATAAACAAAAATAATAAAACATTTAGATGAGTTAGAAACTGATGTGGCATCCTAGCTGGATGCCACAAGGGCATTATTTGGGTGACATGGCACCCTTAGAAAAGGCCACGTAAGCATACTAATAGGGATGATTTGTATCCCTTCAAATTATGTCAGGTGGATAACCATATACCTAGGTAAATGGTTAATGTAACTGTTTGATATGATTGAGTAATTATGAGGTTAATGAGGGGAGTAACCCTAGAATAGGGAAACCCTAGTAACCTTGTAATGGGCTTCATATGGCAAATAAAAGCCAGCCCACTGTTCATGAGCCTATGATTTAAGGCCACGTGTCACTACGTGATTGGAAAAGGCAATACATGGGAACAGTATAAATACCCAATTATTGCACTTCTCCCAACACATATCATTTCACTCTTCCCATCAATCAACTCATCTACAGTACTTTCACCAAAAAGGGAGATTCTCTCATCCCATCTCATTTACCCTTTTTCCTCCTTTAATCATTGTCTGAATTAGGCATCAGAGGGGGGATAATCGATAGATTATCTCCTTTGTTTCAGGTTTGGACGAGAGCATCTTGGTCCAGAGCCCTCCAAGTCGAGAGCATCATAGTCGAGAGCTACCTCCAAGTCGAGAGCCTCATTGTCTAGAGCCATCTCCAGTCCAGAGCTCCATTCTCCAGAGCACTCTCAAATTGAGAGCTCCAACCTTGGAAGTCGAGAGACGCATCGGTCCCTCAACCTCTCGACGTTCCAGCACAAGCCTCTCAACGTTCGATTTCAGGCGTGGCTAGGGAGAGCCTACTCATCCCTCAAATCTTCCATCTCATTCTCCACATTACACTTGTAACAACATTTGGCGTCGTCTGTGGGGAGGCGTCTAGTCATGTCTGATCAAGATAATAGTATCGAAGCTACTCGAGTTCACCTATTCGAAGCTGACCCCGAGGCCAATCCGGATCCTCCTATCATCACCGATGAGGTGGATGATTATGAGGACCTGGATAAAGGCAACGACGAAGGCCCCGTAGACGATTCAACTGTCTACGTCTCCAAGCGAGAATATGATGAACATCTTGCGACGCAGCGTCAGCTCTTGGAGAACGTCAAGACGCTAGGCCAGCTCGTTCAGGATCTCCAGCAGGCCCAGACAAAGCAGTCTGAGATGCTGATAGCCAAAGGAGAGTTGGAAAGGAGAAGAAGTAAGCTAGCAATCGAAGGGGCAAGTACTCCTCCGATTCCTAAGCTGAAGACTATGGCGATTAAACAGCCTACTCCTGCCAACAAACCTTCGAATACCGAGAGGGCACGACCTCTGGCCAAGCCATCTACCAAGCCTTATAGGTGAACGCCCCATCCTAAGAAATCTCAGATTCAAGAGAAGTCACAACGTTCCAACTCAGCGGAGTCTCACTCTAGTCCCACTCCGCATGTTCCCAAGCTACCGCCCCATGATGTTCGACAGCTATTGAGGCCCAAGAGGCCAACAACTCCAAGATGGACGTCCGTTGGACACTGGAAGGCTAAGAAGCAAGCGGAGAGCTTCACCCAAGTCAACCGTCCATGTATATTCAGGTTCTGGGATTCGACTCCTGTCATGAAAGATTCCAACCTTGTCAGTGTTCGAGGTGAGAGCCCTCATAGAGTATCAGAGATCCCGATCTCTTAAATTTATACATCGTTGGGGGGAGAGAAGAAGCGTTTCGACATTGGGGGTAACCCTTTGTCTCTTAGGTCATTTACCGTCGCCATACAGTAATGGCCTACGCGCCACAACAGGCATCCGATTTGGAAAGGCTTCGAAATCTAGCTCTCACTCACACTCACCCCTCTCTGCCTCAACACACTGGCTCCCAAGCCAAAATTAAGTTCCAACGATAGCATCCTATACGGGACGACAGATCCCAATATCACTTAGCGATGTAAAGCATTTGATGCTTACTACACCAGCAGACGATGCCACCTGATGTCGATTCTTTCCTGCAACGCTATCGGGCATAGCTCAGAAATGGTTCAATGGACTTCCTCTAGGTCCATCCAAACTTTACTGAATTATCTATGATATTCTCTCATCATTTTTATGGCCACGCCAAGAGAAGAAGTGCAGTATCAATCTGGCTCAAATCAAACAGCAAAAACGTGAGTCGCTGCGCGCTATGTCAAGAGGTTCAATCACGAAGCTCTTCAGATCAAGTTGTCTCAAGATGTTGTTTTCGTAGTTTGTATCTCGAGGTTTGCATGATGACTAATTTCAAGTTGAGTTGTAAGAAAGGGTGCTCCGTATAAAGAGCCCCTACGAGAGCTGAGGATCACAATTCGCGCTGAGGAAGTTCTGCTCAGTTTCGCGAGTGATCGGCGAGAGGTCGAACATCACCAGAATCATTCGCCCAAGCCTCTGGCGTTCCTCCACAAGGCCAATAGGGCAAAGGGGGAGGAGACCGACGAAAGCAGAGTACCTTGGTCTATCGACAAGCGAGAACTAGAAGCGGAAATGGGAAGATAATGGTCCAAGTATGCAATTTACGAGGACCTTTTCAGTATACAAAGAGATGAAGATAAGGTGGAGATTGAGGATCCACCACCAATAAAACAGATAAGCAATTTCGTGACAAGAACAAATACTGCAAGTATCATCAAGACATTAACACTATTGCCAATAGTTGTCAATGTTTTGGAAGAAGCTGGAAGAATTAGGCAGCCGTGGTAAATCCGCGCCCACTAAATCAAAAGGGCAGATAAAAAGGCCAAGTGACGAACCAAAGGAGATTGAGGTGACACCACACCGAAGCATGGCCATCATGATTGTGAGGCTTGTCTTCCGCGGACCAACGATCAGAGGAAGTAAGGACTATCTAAGAAGTTCTAAAGGTTGCCACTGAGGATTTGCCTTTCAGACCGAATGAGACCTTTCCGGAGGTTCTATTTGTATGATAGGATAAGGGATCCATTCGATTGCGCCATGATGACCACTGGTGTGGGAGATGAGGTAGCAAACATGAAGGTAGACGAATCTTATTGATACTGGTAGTTTCGTCTGACATAATAAGTGGATTGTTCACCAAGTTAAAAATACATGATGACGACTTGTGAAAGCACCCATCCGATTGTTGGATGTTTGGAGAGGGTATATTCACCTGTCGGAATTTGTCACTCTTCCAGTATGGTTTTTGCACCGAGACCGAGGTGCTGACACCTGCGGTGAGTTCTTAGTTGTCAAAGGTCTCACTGCCTACAACATCATCCTTGGTCGTCCGACACTTAATGTGTCCAAATCAGTAATCGTCACCCATCTTATGCTTCTTAAGWTTGTWTGTGAYGACAAAAAGACGRTAGGGTCGATACACGGAGACCAGCAATCGGCTAGGGAGTGTTACCTTACCACTCTCAAGCCCATTGCTCGGGGGGATGAAAAGGAAGAATGTGATGTTCAACCGGCCCAGAAGAAGAGAAAGCCGAGGGAGGTGATGATGGTACATGGTATTCATCAAGAAGCAATGGTTGTTCATGGTTTATACCAAGACGCTTCGAAACCAGAAACTGCGGATGCTCCTGAAGAATATGTCCTCGATCTAGCTAAACCGGACAGGACAGTTAGGGTTGGGCAATCAATCGACCCCTCCCTTGGTCAGGAGATCAGACAGTTGYTATCAGAATTCAAAGATGTTTTTGCCTTCACCGTCGAGGAGATGCCGGGAATCGATCCGTCGATAGCCCAGCATGCTCTACAGGTCTATCCCATGACAAAACCCGTTAAGCAGAAAAAGAAGAATCTGGGTCCAGTAAGAAGTAAAGCGACAGACGAGGAAGTAAAGAAATTGTTGGAGGTCGGCTTCATCAGGGAATACCAATACCCCGAGTGGGTGGCGAATGTGGTCTTGTTTCCCAAGCCTAACGGAACCTGGCTGATGTGTGTTGATTACACGGATCTCAACAAAGCATGCCCTAAGGATCCTTTTCCTCTCCCAAAGATCGATAATCTAGTCGATTCCACTGCTGGGCACCAAGTAATGAGTTTCGTCGATGCCTTCTCGGGATTTCATGAGATTCCCATGAAGGTCGAAAACCAGGATAAGACTGCATTCGTGACAGACAATGGTCTGTATTGCTATAAGGTTATGCCTTTCGGCTTGCGAAACGCTCCTGCCACATTTCAAAGGCTGGTGAATGCTGTATTTTTTAAACAGATTAGTCGAAATGTCGAAGCATATATTGATGATATGATTATCAAAAGCAAGTTGGCTAATGATCACCCTTCAGACTTGTAGGAGACTTTTGAAACGCTTCGACACTTTCAGATGAAACTAAATCCTAAGAAGTGCATATTTGGAGTGACTTCAGGAAAGTTCTTGGGATACTTGGTTGACGAGAGGGGCATCGAGGCCAATCCAGATAAGGTTCAGGCAGTGCTAGACATGTCTTCACCCAGAAGTGTGAAGGAAGTTCAGAAGTTGACAGGTTGTTTGGCCGTTCTGGGCAGATTCCTCTCGAAGTCGGGGGATAAGTGTCAACCTTTCTTCAAAGCAATCAAGAAAAACACTAAGTTTGAATGGACTCCTGAGGCTGAGGAAGCCCTCGCCAAAATCAAAGAACACCTCCATACTCTGCCTCGTCTGGTAAGTCCTCGATTGGGGGAAACCCTTTACATGTATCTTACTGTATCACAGCATGTTGTTTCTGCTGTTTTGGTAGCCGAGAGGGAGGGTGTTCAACTTCCTGTATATTTTATCAATCATGTTTTGCAAAGTGCTGAGATCCGATATCTTACACCAGAGAAGTTCGGACTTGCCTTGCTTAAGGCGAGTCAGAAGCTTCGACCTTATTTTGCTGCCCATAAGATTGTAGTATATACAGATCAGCCGATCAAGGACTCTCTCACTCGACTGGAGTCTTCTGGGAGAATGCTAAAATGGGCAATCTAGTTGAATGGTTTCGACATAGTCTATGAGCCAAGAAGGGCAATCAAGGGGCAAGCTCTGGTTGATTTCATCGTCGAGCTGACCAAACCTCCTCAACCAGAGGGAGTGCCCAATGTATGGAAGCTATGCGTTGACGGTTCAACCACTCAGGACGGATGTGCGGCAGGTATTCAGTTTCACTCTCCAGAAGGTGATGTCTTTGAATATGCAATGAAGTTCAATTTTCAGGCTACCAACAACGAGGTAGAATATGAAGCCTTGATCGCAGGAATTAAAATGTGTAAGGCCGTAGGGGCACGCCGAATAGAGTCCATGTCAGACTCCCAATTGATCGTTAGTCGCGTCAATGGAGAATACGAGGCGAGAGATGCTAACATGCTGAAGTACATGGAAATGGTCAAGGCAGAGATTAAAGATTTAGATAGCTTTTTGTTGCTGTAGGTGCCTAGATCCGAGAACAATCAGGGAGACGTTCTCTCGAAGTTAGCTAGCTCCGCTACGGGGAACACCCCTCGAACAGTCTTCTGGGAAGTTAAGCAAACAAAAAGTATTGATGATTTCGAAGAATCAAAYTTCATTGATAGAAGTAACACTTGGATGAATGCAATCGTTGAATATAAGGTGAATGGTACTCTTCCATCAGATCCGATAGAAGCGAAGTATGTCAAGGCTCGAGACACTTGGTTTGTACTTTGGAATGGGCAGTTGTACAAGAAATCATATAGTCACCCGTTGTTGAAATATGTGACCCCAGAAAAAGGTGCAGAGTTGTTGGCGAATGTGCACAAAGGGTATTGCGGATCGCACATTGGGGCAAGAGCACTTGCCGAGAAGACCCTTCGAACTGGCTACTTCTTGCGTTCGATTCGCAAGGATGCCCAAGAGTTGGTGAAGAAATGTGTTAGTGTCAAATTCACGCCAACATACCTCGTCGACCTCCAAATGATCTAACTCTCGTGCTATATCCATTACCCTTCGCCAAATGGGGGATGGACATACTAGGACCGTTCCCTCAAGCCTCAGGCCAGCGGAAGTATGTTGTAGTGGCTGTCGATTACTTCACAAAGTGGGTCGAAGCTGAGCCAGTGAAGGGCATCAAGACTTCAGATATCAAGAACTTCATTTGGAAGAACATAATTACCAAGTTTGGTGTTCCCCGATCCATAGTTTTCGACAATGGACCTCAATTTGAGTGCACCAAGCTAAGGGATTGGTTAGAAGATGCTGGGATAGCGGGGCATTTCGCCTCAGTCGCTCATCCACAGGCTAATGGACAGGTCGAAGCATTCAACAAGACCATCATCTTGGGTATAAAGAAGAAGTTGGACCATGCCAAGGGTTTGTGGGCTAAAGAATTGTTTAATGTCCTTTGATCAATTCGCACAACAGTTAAAGGATCTGTAGGTGAAAGCCCTTTCATGCTTGTCTATGGGTCAGAAGCCGTCCTCCCTATTGAGATATATGAGCCTACCCTTAGAGTCATGTTGTATGACGAAGAGGCAAATTGGTCTGCCTTGCGCCACAACTTGGATCTGATACCAGAGACAAGGGGCAATGCTTTACTCTGACAGCAGCTTTACAAGATGCGGATGTCACGAGAGTATAACAAGCGAGTGGGCAAGAGACAGCTAAGGGTGGGTGATTTGGTTTTGCGAAAGATGGAGGTCGTCGGCAGATACAAGGAAGATGGGAAATTGACCCCCAATTGGGAAGGACCCTACAAGATAGTCTAGGCGCTGAGGGAGGGCACTTTCAAGCTCGAAACCATGGATGGCAAGTCACTACCAAGGACTTGGAACACAGACAATCTCCAAAAGTTTTACATGTAAGTAACTGAAAAATGTAATTGAGCTTCGAGCTTCTGAATAATGAATAGAATTTGACAAATTCTTCTAATATACTGTCTCAAGTCCCCAATTTAGGGGCAATGGACGTAAGTCTTTTTTCTAAAAAGCAGTCTAAAGACCCTTGTCTTAGGGCATTTTACATAAGTCTTTCTATCTAAAAGCAGTCGAAGACCCTTGCTTAGGGCATCGTTTACATAAGTCTTTCTCTAAAAGCAAGTCGAAAGACCCTGTCTATAGGGCAATCTTACATAAGTCTTTCTTCTAAAAAGCAGTCGAAGAGCCCTTGCAAAGGGCATTTAAACAAGAACTTTCTCCTAAAAAGTAGTCATAAACCTTGTCAAGGCATATAACTTAAGTCTTTCTCCTAAAAAAGCAGTCGAAAGACCCTTATCGGTAGGGAGTTTAATAGACTTTCTTCTAAAAGGCATTGAAAACCTCTTAATAATTAGGGCGTGTACTCTAAGGTCTGCAATTTCTTGAACGATCAAGGAAATACCTTGATTGACAACATACCCAAGTTAAGGGCAATCTAATGAATGATTGACTTAACACCGCTAAACAGTCTTAACGCCATGTAGGACGTTGGGCGCCGCGCCCTCGCGTTATAGCTGTGCGCGCGATTGTGCTACATCGAAGTGCTATTGCGTGGCTTGAGCCACGGACCCGCCATCAGTGAGTGCGTTGGGGTAGCTGTTGTCGAGTAAGGGGAGTCGCCACCGTGCCTAAAAGTTATTCACGGGACGCCCGAAACGTTGGTTGCCAAATTAATGGCCCACTTCTGATCCAGTAACCAGTTCGTGGGTTCGGGGACATTGGTACGAATCAGATCTGTACCCCAATTCGCCGCATGTAGCGGCTCTACTCGGTCTCATTGCAAATTCCATTTCATCACGGTTATTGAATGCACATAACTACGTTTTTAGCACCTTAGAAGCGTACTATCCTAAAGATTACTACGAAAGTGTGTTTCTATATGCACAAGAGGGAACCTACCTACAGAATTGTGGACCACTTATGCATTAATCAAGTTAAACGGTGCCTAAAAAACCGGTTGTCATTAGGTAAATTGATTTGTACAGTGATTCATAATTCGGTTCTTCTAATTTAGGCATAAATATATACAATGACATACAACCAATGACCATGTTGAAGTATATGAAATTCCAATCATATATAAAAAACCCATCTTACTCTGATATTCTGCAAACTTAACATGTTAGTTCGTAATAAAAAAGAAACGAGCCTAAATGAACTTTCCGCCTTGATCTGCTTAATACAGGACAAAACAAAAAAATGTTAGTTCGTAATAAAAAACAACGCGAAATGAACCTTCCGCCTTGATCGCGTATACAAAGATAAGAAAATCGTTAGTATTGACAAGTTGATAATAATAATAAAAATGAAATAAAAGAAGACGAAAAACAAAGAAAAACTGTTAACCATCCTACATTATTTACATGAATAATTAAATAGTGAGTTTCTACATTTTGTTAATTAGATTGAAACTACGCATAGTATTAATTGATTGAGGAAATGAGAAACGAATGGTTTAGTGGCGAGTAATCTCAGAAGTAAACCTTGTTATCGCTTGTTGAATCGAAACAGAATCGATGCTTAGAACTCAAAAACGTATGTATTTAGAGTGTTTGAGAGTGTGTATGAGAGCATGAGAGAATGAATACGCAGGTTAGAGACGGGGAAAGATAGAATAGACGTGTGTGTTTTTCTCGAATGAGCAGGGCACGTATTTATAGGCACGAGAAGCACGAGGAAGGAAAAAAACCCTGCGTATATACGCAGGAGGCCTGCGTATATACGCAGACTCTGTGTATATATTCTCCGCGTATTTTTGATTTCCTCCGATTCCAATTTCCATAATACGTGATTTGCCTTGATTCGACGCACCTATACACCCTTGCTCTCCAAGCAAGGAGTTCTAGAGTGTTCTAGAAGGTTCCACGTATTTCCGGAGTATTTTTTGTGTATTTTGTATTTTTTTTGTATTTTCTGCATATAAAAACTTATAAAAATCATAGAAAAATAAAGAAAAATCAGAAAAATAATCTAAAAATACTGGTGAGCTCAGAAAAATGTGAAATGTGTGTCAAGTGTCAATTGTATGTTATTTTCTGCTATTCAATGCTTAAGCTATTCAATGCTTAAGCTATTCATTTACCAAGTCAAATAAATAAAAAAAATAAATAGAAAATGTGAGAATGTTAAAAGGATGTGCCAAGTATCAAGTGTGGATGATGAAATGTGTGTCAAGTGTCAATTGTATGTTATGAGGTTTGTTATTATAAACTAGGTATAGTTTTTTTGGTTTTTAAAGGGAAAGATAAAATCTCTATAATATAAGGGAAGAGGGAAAGTGTTAGGCCATGTTCTTTTGGGCTGAAATTGGTTGAACTGAACTGAGCTGAAGTTGGTTGAACTAGTTGATGTGAGCTGAAGTTTAGTGTAATAATTAATAATAAGCATTAATTAATGGTATATAATAAATGTGATGATGAAAATTATAAAAATAATATTGTTAATAATAGTAGTAGTTGTTGTGATAATAATGATAGTAATAAATAAATAAATAAAAGAAACAACATCATTAATAATAATAATAATAGTAATATATAAATAAATAATATGACTAATTTGATTAGCAACAACTAGGGGCGAGAATTGGTCTTACCCGTTCGCGAACAGTTTGGGCTCGACTCGATCAAAGCTCGTCTCGTTAGAGTTCTACTCAAGTTCGGGCTCGGCTCGAAAGCTAAACGAACCAAGCTGAGCTATACTAGGCTCGACTCGTAAGCTCGTGAACAGACTCGTTAAGATTTTTTACTATAAATGATTTTTATTAATTATAAAAAAATTATTTTTATAACTCAACTATTTAAAATTTCTAAAATAAGTTAAGTACTATAATACTAATCTAACATATAGTATTGATTAATATCATTAAAAATATACAATTAAAGGGCAAACATGGAAAATATAACTAAAAGCCCATGAAAGAAAAAAAAAATACATCATTATCTCCCAAATCCCAATTCACAAAATCTCTTACTCCTCTCGGTACTCGAATGAATGTGAAACGCAACCTTCGGGCATCATGTGTTTTGGTTAGCAAAAGTCTTCACACATTTGAGTTAACAAACACAAATCAGGGATTCGAAGCATATTGCAACTTGGAACTAACTAAATATGAAACAACAAAAAGCACTGAAGTTAATCTACGAAACAATTCAATGATGCGAACAGAACATTAAACTGCATTTCAAAGAATTACAAAGTCCCACATCGAATAAATCAGAAAATAATCTTTTACTCATGATGTAAGCAATGAAACCTTTTGGTCAATTTATAAAATTTAAGATCTGTTTTGGGCTTATATGTTGGGCTTGAGTTTTATTTGAACCAAGCTTGAGGTAGGCCTTATTCGAGCCGAGCTTGAGCCTTTCTTTTTCTTACCGAACTCGAGCCGAGCCTAGTCTTTATAAGCTCGACAAGCTAACGATCCGAGCTTGATGAAACGCTTAACGAGACGAGTCGAGCCCAATGGGGTTCGGTGCACCAACAGTAATAATAAAACTAAAATAATTAGGAAAAAACTGAAGTTACGTGAGTTGAAGTTGGCTGAACTAAAATGAAGAGAATTGGAGTTGGATGAAGTCGGTTGAAGTTGACTAAACTGAAGTAATATAGAATTATGCCTAAAAGAACATAGCTTTAGTGGTGTCCACCTAAAATTACCCTCTTACCCTTTCTAAATATAATTTTAATAGAAAGAATTTAAAATCAAGGAAAAAATTAACCATAACTAGTAATTAAAGCGGTTTCCCACAATAATGTTGGGAAAAATTGCAATTCCACAAATATGGTTAAACTTTTATCAATTCCCAAAATAATGTCCACTTCATCGATTTTGAAAAATATATTTTTTGCCTGGTTTACAGGAAAAGCGCCATTTAGATTGGCATTTTAGATCAATCACCGCTAATCTAAATGGCGGTTTTGTGCTGAGTAAAAAAAAAACATTTCCCACTTATAAACATTTTATATTCCAACTAACCAAACACTCGAGCATCGTCATGCAGTCGAACAAAAACTCATTCCCTCTATCCTTGCGTCTTAATCGAACACTCGTCTGAGTTTGTTGCCGTTCGTACTTGCACTTCGCGCCGCCGCAACGGTTCCCTCTATCCTTGCGTCGTCCCGACACTTGCACTGAGGAAGTTCGACAAAACCCTAGTACGATTAACGCCCCAATTTTGGTTAGTCAATCCTCAAATTTGCAATTGATTTTGTTATTTTGGTAGTTTTGTCGATTAACGCCCCAATGTTGTGTAATTTATCGAATCCCATCCATCAATGTTCGTTGCTAAATATGCCCCAAATCCATAAATGTTGATAATTTTCTAAAATTTTGGTTGATGAAATCATTTTTTAATTGTTGGATAATGTACAATAAATTGAATTTTGATTCTTTGTTGTTGTTTACTGAATGCATTGTTGTAAATTTTCAAATTTTAAAATAAAATATGTTATTGAAGTTTATATTTTAGTGTTGGTGATTTTCTAATGCAAAGTACACTGATTCTGTGTGATGGTTAATATTAAACTGATTATTGATTATAATGATTATTGAATGCAAATTACACTGATTATTGAATGCAAATTATATTGATTGAGTTATTAAATTTCTGTTATTGAAGTTTATGTTGTAGTGATGGTTTTCCCTCTTTAAATGGATTTTTTGGTTTTTATATCTTAATTTAGTTGAAATTTGTATTGAGTTGTTTTTATTTTGCCGGAAAGAACTAGAGAATTGTGGATTAATTTTGAAAGCTTTGAATATAGTGTAGTGCTTTTGTTTTAGCCTTGTAGCATCCTATATTAATTTTAATGCATACATTAACCCTAGAATAAGTGACTGTGTTGCTAGAACATGGATATACCCCAATTTCCTCTTTATTGTTATTGGGGTGGGGAACTTTTGCAAAGCAATAGTGATGTGTCGTATAGGGGAGGCAATTAGAAATTTGTTTTCGTCAACTCTCAAATGTCGTTCTCTGAAATAATGAACTACTCTACGAGGTTGTGAGTAGTGACCCTAGCTTGGTGGACTTGAAAGTGTTCACGAGATATCCAATGCTAGGGTCATATGTTGCTATTCTATTGGACAGTGACAACTCATTGAGATCCTTGTGGATTGTCGCTTCTCAAAATCTAGGCACGACTATGCAATTGTTCATTGAGCAGATTCCAAAAGAATCAATTGTAGTTAATAGTGGTGTCAATCAAGGTTTGGAGATTGGTTCTTTCACTAGAATGCTTGTAGATGATCAGTTCGTCAACGAGCACCTATCTGAGCTTTCTTCACCCACTCAAGCGGAAACCTGTAATGCAATCCAACAATATCCTTCCCTCGATTCTCTTGATCCTAACAATGTTGACGTTTTTGGAAATGAAGATCCTAGTAATGACAGTGATGAACTTGATGACGAAGATTTGAGCGACGCTTATGACAAGACTATTAAAGATAGTGCTCCCACACAAGACTTCAATTAGGTTCCTCAACTTGACTTTGCCATACATCAATCATGGATTACTTGGTCAGGGAACACATCTAGTCTTTCTTTACAGTCTCCACCACCAGTACAACGCACATATCAAAGTAAGAAGAAATTGCTTATTCGAAGTCGACTAGATGACATTTAAGAGGAAGGTGATGGAACTACTACTTCGTCTTCTTGGAAAAGAAAGCGAAGTTCTTAGCTAGTAAAATACCATTAGGTGTATATGTAACTCTCTTATTTATGACTGACTAATACTTTTGATGTAAGGTTACAAAAACAATGTACACATTTCTTTGTCAAAACCATTTGTGTGTCACGGTTTACTTCGTGTTTGTAAAGTACTTATGTAAATTTTTTGTGGAATCGTTCTTCTTTTGCCATTGTTTTGTGTGAATATGCTTGATTGTGGACCACGATGGCTGAGGATAAGTGGATAATTGAGCTGGTGAGATTTGTAATTTATTTTTGTAGGTTATAATGATGCTTGGAGTACAAGAACTGCCATCTAAGGATGGGTAAACTTATATATTTTGAGTAGTTTTTTTATGACGTGTAAAACCGCCATTCCGAATGGCGGTTTAAGAACTGAAACCGCCAACCAGAATGGGGATTTTAGGTCTTAAACCGCCACTCGAGTTGGCGGTTTTAGACATGAAACCGCCACTCGAGTTGGCGGTTTTAGACATGAAACCGCCATTCTGGTTGGCGGTTTTAGCTTTTAGTGATTTCGCCATTCTAAATGGCGGTTTCAAACTGAACCGTTAAAAAATATATGGTTCACAAGAACCGATGACGTGGACATTATTTTGGGAAATAAGAAACTTGTAGCAATATTTAAGGAATTGGAAAAAATTAGAACATTATTCAGGGAATGCGCTCAATTAGTTACTTCAAAATTTAAAATCTTGACATGAATACGATTTTGTCAATTAATACATGTTTTAAATTTAACATCATTTAGTATTTAATATTTTGATTTTCCATAATTATAAAAGTGTTATCTATTTGAAATGGTTCTAAAAAGAATCATATTATTATTAACTAAATACAATAATTCGTTATCAGTAAGTCAATAACTATCCCAGAAGTCCAATTTGTGCATATCAAACATCATATAATCATCAAAGAATTATCAATTTGATTATTTTACACTACAAACTTATCAAACTCAATAAAAAGTTAACACTGTATTATTATACGCATTATTACTTTTAATTTTTCTCGATTGTAAAATACTCTTTTTGATTATCGGTATATTAAGTTGTCGCACTACTTTGTTATTAAAAGCCTAAAATGAATGAAAAAGTTACGACACGCAACGCGTACATAGAAAGCTAGTTACATTAATTGAGAGTCATACGACATCTAAAATAATCATCATATAGAAAAGTAAATTACAATATATAAAAATCAAGTAAAATTCTTCTTCAAAGTAAATATACTGATGAGAAACTAAATTTGACGATGAAGTGCAGTCGCCGATTGTTCGCTGAATTATGCAGCCTTTAGTTGCAAGTCTATCTCCTTGACATAGTCTTGGGAAGAAAAACTTATTATTACTTGATCACCATGTAAATCGCAATAGGGTTTTTGATTTATTTTGTAGAAAACACAATAGGGTTTTTGGTTAGGTTGTTAAAGATTTTTGGTTAGTTGGTTAAGTTTAGGTTTATTCACCATATGGAAAATAAAAAACGTGTGGTCACTATGTGTAATTTACAAAACCTTAGGGTCACCGCGTGTAAAAAAGTGAAACTTCGATGTTACCATATAAAATTTTTCCAATATTTTATTGTCATTGGTAAGCACCACTTTAAAATCTATTATCAAACGGAGAATAAGAGACTAATTTGTTGTTAGTAAGGCATTAAATAGGGATTGCTTTAGTTAATTTAACTAACCATAATTGAATGATTATTCATGTAATAATTAGGTTATGATTTTATCACAATTCAGACCAAGAACCCATGTGAGAGCTAAATCATAGCCGGAAGTATTCGGAATTGTGAGAGCTAAATCATAAAATGCTAGCAAACTATTAGATGAGACCGAATTGTGAATTTGTGATAAGAACATAGCCGGAAGTATTCGATGAACTTAACCATAAATTCTGTTCTTAATTTTACTCTTAATTGTGATAAGAACATAGCCAAAACTAACTAATGAGAATTTCCCAATTTATAAATAGTGCAAATCAATAACTTTTTAGTAAAGGAAAAAAAAGGTTTTTTTTTTAATTTTTTTTTATTTTATAAAATACCTTCGAACTATCACGTTCTCTACAAAATAAACCTAATATTTTTTCTACTACATGAGCCTGAGCTTTAATATCTAAATGACTAATTTAGGCCCCGTTCTCGTCAACTGAAATTTGTTTTGCTGAACTGAACTTATTTTTACTGAACTGAACTTATTAGTGCTGAATTGAACTTATTGATATTGAACTGAACTTTTTTTTACTAAACTGAACTTATTTTTAATGAAACCTTAATAAATTTCTTAATGATTGAACTTATTTTTACCGAACCTATTACTATTGAACTGAACTTATTTTTATTGAACAGAACTTATTACTATTGAACGGAATTATTTTTAATTAAAACTTATCTAAATAAGTTGAGGAACATAATCTTAATCTAACCATGGTTTTAGAAAATGCAATTTTTTTTTTTTTTTTTTTTTGACTAGTAGAAGGGTATTTTATTTATTTCTTTAATTACAAAAATGCCAAATCCTCCCTCAAAGATGGTGTGTGTACATTGAGAAGAGCCTTGCGTGTGAAGAAGCAGCAAAAATACTCCCAGTTGCAAATAAACCTTTTCCTAATTATTAATATTATTATTATTATTATTATTATTATTCAACTAAACAAATACTTCCTCTCCCAATTCTTCTTCTTCTTCTTCCAGTTATATCTTAATCCTTTTTGTCGAAGAGCCTTAAGTTTTGGATTCATAGTCTTTTGAGRTTATTTGAACTTGTTAATCATGTCGCAGACCAACTGGGAAGCCGATAAAATGTAAGTTTTTTTGCTTTTAATTTTGTATCTTGTTGATTTTTTTGTTGCTTATCAATTAAGAAAATTCTTATAGATTGATTCTGTATTGGTTACTTGATCAATTGGGGTTATTTTTTTGATTCAATTTGAGTTTTATGGTTGAAATTACTTGATTTTTTTCCTCATCTACTATTGCTTTCAAGTTTTAACTAGTGAAATTTAGTAAGATTGAGTTTTTATTTAGTTTTTTGATGAATTGGAAGTTCTTTCTTATAGTTTTGACTTAAAGCTAATTGGGTATGACTGAATTTGACCAATTTGATAAAATTAATTGGTGRGTGKGTGTTTTTGCAATTTGGTTTGGTTTTGCATTTGCTTCTTACTGTTATTTTATATGTTAACTTTTAGGGTTTTTCATTTATTATTTGGGATTCAGTTTTCAGAATTAGTTTGAGGGTTTTTGTAAGTCAATTAACACTAATTGTAAAACCAATTACTCRAATTGTTTTTTAATGTTTGGATTCTTTTATTAGGGTTGTAATGATTTAGTTAGATGTTTTTTTTGTTTTTCTTGGTTGATTGTGTGGTTGTATGAGTGTTACTCATCGCTATTTGGGTGACAGGTTGGATGTTTATATACATGATTACTTTGTMAAGAGGAAATTACATGCTTCTGCTAAAGCTTTTCAGCAAGAGGGAAAAGTGTCTACTGATCCTGTTGGTAAGTGTAGCATTGAATATATGCTGAATTTATTGAAAAGAGTAGTTTTGTTGGTTCTGTGATTTGACGATGTCMTTTTCATTGATTTCATAGCTATTGACGCTCCCGGTGGTTTTCTCTTCGAGTGGTGGTCAGTGTTTTGGGATATATTTATTGCAAGGACTAATGAAAAACATTCAGATGCTGCAGCTTCTTATATCGAGGTTGGCCTTWTTCTTAATTGTTATTCTGCTCGAGTCTTATATAGGATTAATCATCATAGAGTTCTTCAATAGAAATTTCGGAAATTTTGCTATTCGGATTAGCCGACTGTGCAGATATGTGTATGTTGCGATGCCTCRTGATGCGAAATCTGATGTCTATTGGTTTTATTGTTTCCAAATTATGCTATCTTTTTCATTTAAGTCGAATCTACTTTATTTACTTAGGTGGCTGAAGTTGGATTTTGACCGAATGGAAAACTAACATTTCTGCACTGAAATAGTGTAGCAAACCTTAGAAGTTATAAATGGAAAATCAACAGTCTTGCATTTCTATTTTGTTGCAAAGTTTACCAATTAGTTGTAAATTTGTATTCAATTTGTGAAATTTTACCAGGTCAATAGGTCAAAATTCTAGAATGTTAGCCCCTTTTCTATTTTTTTTCGTTTGGTTCATGTTCTATTGGTTTGTTGCACTCTCTAGGCTTCAAGATGCTGTCCAATTATGATTTGTTCAATTACGGCGATGAATGGAGACCAACATTCCAATTAATTTTTGAAGCAAACTAGGATTTTATTGTTTTTTTCCTGAACTGTGGGTACAATTTCCCTTGTACTTTCAGATTTTTTTTCCTAATCCTCTAGTGCCAAGGTGATTGTTTTGTTGAGTCACTTATTTGTTTTCTCCAATGTGATCTTCTAACACTTTAACTATTTTTAACACTTGCACTACTTCGACTTTGCACTATTCATATACTAACTTTAACCGTTTCTTTTTACAAATAACTYAACTCAATGTTATTATGGAAAGGCATGAAATCAGTCACAATGTATTTTAAAAATATCAAATATCTGTAAGTTTTTGAATTGATAGGTGAAACAATAGGGGCGTGACTATCAATAGTATCAAAGTTGCGCACTGGTAACTTTTAGAACGTTGATTAATTTTAATTCTGGAAGATCCTTTTGACCTTCAGACCTTTTGTACTTCATAATTGTGGCATGGGAACAAGCTTCAATTAGTAGAATTTTGTGGCATGGGAACAAGCTTCAATTAGTAGAATTTTTCTGTCTAAAGACACTACAGAGCAAGGCAAGTATATAAGGAAAGMAGTAATATAGAGGCTGGGTTTCTAGCAGATAGTAAGCATATGTAAGAATGAAGGATTCTTAATTCTTACAATTGTRCARAGTTTTAATGGGTTATTTAATGTAACTTTGTCCTCTTATCGTTCTTCTTCATCTTTCATTTTTGTTTATTTTGGAGGTTAATTTATGTTACGGTCATGCTTAAATGACAGACTCAAATATCCAAAGCAAGGGAGCAACAGATGCAGCAGCAAAAATCACAGCACATCAGATGCAAATGCAGCACCAAATTATATTGCAGAGGCAGGCACAACAACAGCAACAGCAGCACCAGCAACCGCGTAGAGATGGTGCACAACTTCTGAATGGTAATGCCAATGGAGTTACAAGTTCTGACCCTCTTATGAGACAAAACCCTGGAAGTGCAAATGTTATGGCCGCAAAGATGTATGAGGATAAATTAAAGCTGCCACTTCAAAGAGGCGAAGCTCCAGAAGACCTCAAGGTAACTTCAGAGTGATTTGTGTGAAAAGTCTCTGTTTCAGTTAAATTAGTTGGTACTTGAGGCTGATTTTTTTGTTTCCCTCCCCCCCCAGCAAAGGTATGGGGACAATGTAGGCCATCTTCTGGATCCAAATCATACATCAATACTGAAATCAGCTGCACCCAGTGGCCAGCATCAAGGGTATATATACTTAGCTTGTCACTGTCAATCTCATTCATTTTTTTGGTAATTATATACRAAGTATTTGATAATAAATTGAGTACCTATTTCAAATTTTGAACCTKATATTTTATTTTTAAGGCAAGCCTTGCACGGGACTCCCGGAAGTATCTCAGGAAATCTTCAGCAGTTTCAAAATCGGAGTTCACAACTTCCCCTTTCATCACAAGTTTGTACACTTRTTCTCATTAGCATAATAGCATTTTGGTCATGCTTTTTCCCACCCTCTCCTTCCCCTTTTGCCTGCTTAGAATCCTAAATGATATACTTTGCTAGGACATAAAAAGTTGCAGACCATTAATCTTCTTTCTGCTTGATATTCTTGGCTTATACACTTTTTTTTTTMTTTTTTTTWAATTTCAGATGCAGGATGTAAAACCTGAGATAAATCCTATGATTAATGCTAGAGCTGGTGGTCCATCTGTTCCTGAAGGGTCTTTGATGGGAGTTCCTGGTAAGTTGCTTATTATATTTTAAGGACTGTTATAGAACTATGCTCTATTATCTTATGGAGTATATGTTTCAAACGTCGCAAGGATTGATGAACTCTTTTGCATTGAGAATCTTGCAAATTATCCTAAAGTTTATWTCCTTGTGGCACACATCACTGTACAATATCATTCCTCATGGTTTGAGTGCCAACTTCAAGGTTGAAGTAGACGGTAGACCACATTATTTATATAATTATATACTTACTCCTTTTTCTTATTATTGCACCATTGAATCATTGCACAGTTGTTAAGGAGATGAGAGAGATAGAGAGAAGAAAAAAAGGACCCATGTGATATCTGATATGAGAGAGATAGAGAGAATTTTTTGCCTAAATAGGAAATGGTGCAAGTTTAAAAAAAGGAGGAAGTATATTATTTATGCRCTGAACTTATAAGAACAATTTTCATGACCCAAATGATTCAGCTGTGTCGTGGGAATAACTATAATAAATGATCTCTCATTTCCATATCAMAATTTCACATTTTAAACAAATTAAAGGTTACAATTATTCAAACTCACCCAAAATGTCTTATCTAAAATAAAAATTTAGATAAAGGGAGTATTAGTTTTCAAACTATTAGCAGCTTTGATGAATTGGATGGTCCTTTTGTTGTAATTTTTGTAGTCCAGTCTGATAATTGGATGCTCGTTGCAGGTTCAAACCAAGGTGGTAACAATTTGACGTTAAAAGGGTGGCCGTTGACAGTAAGTTATTTTATAGTTCTTGCACTTGTGTTTTCGCCACTGATGATCTTTTTTGGGATATTTTGTTTTATGAATTTGGTAATGTTGACTTTATAATCTCCTAATTCTTTTTCATATCTCACTGGCTCCTGCATTCTCATGTGTTTTGCTCAAGTTGATTCTCAGAAAAAAAAAGTGAAGAAATTGAAGGGGGTAATAGTGCCTTGCAGGGGATGAACTAGTTGCTAGTGTGAGAAGGCAGGGAAAGGGAAATGATCATCCCTCTATGGGGGGTCCTAGTTACCCACTCCTAAGGAAACTATTACCGTACCACCCTTCTTATGGGGGTAATAAACTCCCAATCCCTCCTTACATCATCATCATCACATCATATTTTCCTTCATAACCTTCTTTGTTCCCCTTCGTTCTTTCAGTTTATCTCTTGTTACGCGTTATTCTCAATCCAAGCAAGTCCAGTCATGGTTATGTCCCAAGGACATTATAAAGGGCTAAAAGGCATTCCAACCAAATGAAAAAAAAAAAGATTTAGTAAGTAGTGAGGAGACCGAGGAGGCGAGGACTATTTGATTTGGAAATTTTTAGCGACTCTCTGGTTGACAACCCTCATAGATACATAGAGTAAAGAGCGACATATATGCAATAAGCTGAAGCCATTAGCTGAAGCCATTAGACCAAATGAAAATCCTGTAATAAGAGTGTTACCAACCCTAGGGGTTGCTAGAATCGTTGTCCATTTGATGTGCATTTTATTTCTTCATTTTCTCTGCCTGTGCAATGAMTATCTCCCAACAGAGTATATTCCTCTCTCCTGTGTCTATACAATCTCTCTTTGTTGCTCGTGGAATGTAATTTTTCTTGCATTCATCATGATAAACATACTTTTTTTTCTTTTTTTTTTTCCTTTTTTGCAAGTTGGAAAATGTACAATTTGATTTATAAAATTTCAGATGTGGATTAGATAGATAAAATAATTGTATTGTTGACTTGTTTAGGCTGTAGATGCCTCCTTCTTTATTTAATATTGTCTGATGAACCGMCATAGCTGTACTACACCAATCTTGGTTTGCACCCAAAGGAGGCAGAAGGACAAGTCACATGAGGTGACMCAGGGAAATGGTCACCACAGTCACAGGAGGGGGGCCAAAATCAAGGGGACAAAATAAGACAAAAATGATTAATGTTCCACTAATATGTCTGCATTCTGTTAAAGTAGCAATTCTGATGCCCTGGGTGAAGTGAGTAGTGACAAAACTAATTAAGAGTTAAGCTATAACAGCAACTCGAGTATTTATAGCAATCAAAGCCACTAGGAAAAATGAACCTTGTTGAGAGTTGTGACCTAAAGTTACTAAGGAGAGTGATAATCTAAAATTAACTATCTCAGGGTGTAATTGGTTAGTTATCAATCAAAGACCCTCAACTAATCCAGCTAAATTCCTTGTTATTTCTTGCTTAAAGAKGTAGTMTATAACATACTGTTATGGTTTGTAGGGGTTTGATCCACTTCGCCCTGGGATTCTTCCTCAGCAGAAATCTATGATTCAGTCACCTCAGCCTATGCATCAGCTTCAGCTGCAGCAGCATCTTCTGATGCAGGCTCAACAAAATTTGGGTTCCCCCTCCTCCATGGATCTTGAAGCCAGAAGGAGAATGATTCTTAATAACAACAGAAATGTGAGTGTTGGGAAAGATGGACAGCTWAATACTGTAGGAGAAGTCTCAAATGTTGGTTCACCAGTACAAGCTGGTTGTCCAGTTTTGCCTCGAGGGGACTCTRATATGCTAATAAAGGTTTATACTTTGATGTATGCATTATTGTAATGTTTTTCTTGCATGTTAAATTAATGTTTGGAGTTTGTTGCAGCAACAAGTACCAAACAACCAACCTCAGCCACAAAATTCTCAAAATGCACCTTCAAGTCAGTCACCTCAGATTCCTAACCAGCCTGATAAAATGGGTTCTGCCAGCACRACGATGGATGCTAGTTTGTCCAATTCTTTTCGAGGAAATGATCAGGTTTGTTATGTTTTGGCTTCAAGCTTTTGTATAAAAATCATAGTTTGGTATGCTAGATGATGCACCTAGGTTTTTGTGCACATATACTTTTGCTAATTCTACCTGGTCATAGAATATGTATTTACTGTTTTGTGCATCATACATTCATACCTTTACTGATGGTACTTGTAACTGCACTACTCATGGCTGAGTTTAAGTTTAGAGGAGAACTCAAACATGTATTCTGAAGTTTGAGAAACATCTAATTATGGTAGCTCTCAAGTATGTTTATTTGTTTTTAGATTTGAAGGTGTTAAGTTGGGCACTGTTAAAACTGTGTCAATTCTGTTCTATCATTTAATTGATACGTATTTTTCTTATTGATAATAAAGGCTTCAAAAAGTCAGATGGCAAGGAAGAGAAAGCAACCAGGTTCATCTTCAGGTCCTGCTAATAGCACAGGTACTGCAAATACTGCAGGTCCTTCCCCTAGTTCAGCACCTTCCACCCCATCAACACATACACCGCAGGATGTTATGTCCATGCCAAACTTACCGCATAGTGGTGGTTCCTCGAAGCCTTCACTCGTATTTGGCTCTGATAATGTGGGCACACTGACATCAGCACCAAATCAACTGGTAAGCAACTACTTTATGAAGCTTGCCAAAAATAGAAATATCAAATTAATTCCAACAAACATTTTCTTCCCAATTTTGCAAGTCACTTGTTCCTATCTCTTTCTTTATCATGGGCTCCACTTATTCTCCCTATGCATTCTCCTCACAATAAAATTTTGCCTAGGAGTCCACGCACTTGAGTTTGTTGCAATTAAAATAAAACGGAGGAAGTAATTCCCTTGTGAAGGTTGTTATAACTATTCTTTTTCTTTGTTTTTCCTTTTTCTGTTTTGACAAATAAAATATCTGGAGCAGCTGGTCTAGCCCCTGGTTCTGGTCAGTTTGAGTAAGAGAAGATATCTTGAACAGGCCATAAGCTTTATGACTGGATATATTGATAGTGATAATATTTTTAAATATAACCTAGCTGTATGCCCACCCTGTGGATCCTTGAGTTTGAAGTTGCCAGTTTTCTGCTCAAGATTCTACAAAAATGAAGTGTTAAAAGCTTGCAAGATTTAGTCTCAACCAATTATGTGGCTTACAAAATAGCTTCATAMAGCACAATGCACTTTAATCGTATTTGATGTTTTAATGGGACTTCTAAGAACTAAGCATTAAGCACTGACAAATAATACAACTCCTTTGTTTTTTCATGGTACTGTTGATGGTTTTCTTGTTATTTTGTATTTCATCAAATATTGTGATGGGATTGCAGGCTGATATGAGCCGGTTTGGTGATGAAGCGGCTTTGGATGACAATGTCGAGTCATTTCTGTCTCATGAAGAGGGAGACCCGAGGGATGTCATGGGTCGGAGCATGGAAGTCAGCAAAGGTATTTGATGACTTGTTTCACATGCATTATTTCATGCGACATAATTGTGTTTAGTGAGCTATGTCAATTAATTGTTTATCTTCTCATATCAGGTTTCACTTTCAAGGAAATGGGTCTTATTCAAGCTAGTACAAGCAAAGTCAACTGCTGTGATTTTTCTTCGGATGGAAAGCTGCTTGCCACAGGTGGCCATGATAAGAAGGTTTGTTAGTGGAAACTGATTTTCAATTTTGTTTTGTCAGGTTTATACAAGTTACAAGTCTGAGTTAAAGTTGAAACTTTGTGCAGGCTGTGTTGTGGTTCACTGATACACAAAAACCAAAGTCTACTCTTGAGGAGCATACTCATATGATAACAGATGTTCGATTCAGTCCAAGCATGTCGCGGCTGGCGACGTCATCATTTGACCGAACTGTCAGGGTCTGGGATGCTGATAATGTTAGTATACATGTCTATTTTTGTACATGGCTTTTCTTGGTGCTTTCCTCAAACTATTTTTAGGACAGTATATTCATTGCGTCATCCTCTTCTGTAGTCTGCATGGAATTCTCAACCCTTTCACATTATTTACTTCATTTGGTTTTGCATTTGTGCATGGCTTTTCTGTCAGTATCTGAAGACCTTGTTCCTGCAAAATTTTGAAGTGAATTTCCAAGCTGTTTGCATGTATGTGATGCAGATAGGAGGGTACTTGTGTACCAAGAAACCAACTATTTTTTTTTTTAATTGAGGAGTATCACTCAGTTTGTACCTTTCCATCTGGTAGCAGTCATTCCAGTGTGAATAATTTGTTTCTGTATTACTTTGTTCTTTCTTTTTCTTCAAGTGTATTGCATTAATGTCTTTGTTATAGGGAAATGAGTGGGGGGATTTGCACTTCATCGTTTCTTGTAACTTTTCAATGCTTGAATGCTATAATTTTTTTTAAGTTATTTCATGCAACTCTTTTTTCAGACTGGCTACTCGCTTCGGAATTTCACTGGCCACTCTACCTCTGTTGTGTCGTTAGATTTCCATCCAACCAATGAAGACATAATCTGCTCGAATGATTCGAATGGGGAGATACGGATTTGGAGCATTAACAAGGGTAGTTGCCCTAAGGTTGCCGAGGTATTAASTGTGACTAACCAATAATACATTCACATATCACAAGATGAGTTAGGTTATCATCGATTCAATTACTTCGTTTTTTTATTCCAGGGTGGCACAGTTCAGGTCAGATTTCAGCCTCGTACTGGAAAGCATCTTGCTGCTGTGTCAGAGAATTCAATTAACGTGATTGATATAGAGACCTTCAGAATTACTCATCAAATACAGGTGACACTTTTATTCTGCTCCTATTTGGTTGCATTAATTTTTACCATTGTGCAGAGAATCACCCCCATATTCTGCTGTCGCGGTCCCTTATATCTCGCTAGTACGTCTAATTACATAAAATTGTTCAATTATCAGGGTCATGCTCAAAAATTTCATTCAGCCTGCTGGGATCCTTCTGGTGAACATCTTGCTTGTGTGAGTGAGGACATGATCAGAATTTATCAAATCGGCAGCAAAATGCAATGCATCCATGAGCTGCCCTGCACCGGCAACAAATTCAATACCTGTGTTTTCCACCCCGTTTATTCTTCACTTTTGATCATAGGCTGTTACCAGGTAATCTTTATCTTCTTTTTATTTGGTTCTTGATATTTCCATGTAATTCTGTTTGAAAGCCCATTGTACTCCTTTCCCATCTAAATATCTACTTAGCATGCAAAAGGAAAAGGATATATCTAMCAAATAAAAGAAAGCTGTTTTATGTTCAAGTTCAGARTAACATCATCCATGCTGACTCTGATGTGCTCTGTTCCTTATATACTTCCTCTGTCTCAATTTAAGTGCTCCATGTAGACAAAATAGTGCTCTACTTCTTGGTCAAAGTGGGGCAATCAAATTGGGATAGAGGGGAGTATATTACTGTGGAGTGGAGTGATTAAATGGAAAGACTTTGACGTCACTGGTGTTTTTTTTCAATGATAGATACATAGAAAAGACTCTTGTATTATAAAAAGGAATGACTTCTAAATTACAAAGTATAACTTTTCAGTTGGCCTTCTGGCATAAATTTCTAGTCAAGAATTTGGTTCTGGTTAAACAAGATGTATCCATCCATCTGTAACTTTTGTCATATATAGCTGTAATATTATCTATTKTATGGTGTAAAGGATGTACATCCTTGGTTCCTTGAAGTTCCTACTTGTTACTATTTGGAACTTTGCCAAGTAAAACAATAAAATAATCGGTGTAGGATTGAATGATGAGTGTAGATTGGAGTGTGTGAATATTGGTCCCATACTAATGAACAATAAAATAAGAAGTATAAACTTTTCTAAAAATGAATGACGGAGAATTGATAGAAACTTTATGGAATCTCCAAATGAGGAAAGTGATAGGAACATTACGAAACGGAGCATAATAATGCCTAAATTTGGTAAATGCCTAGACATTTTATCTATATATGATCTCAAAAAATTGATTGTACATGATTACCCTTGCCAGAATCTGGAACTCTGGAACATGGTGGAGTCGAAGACAATGACTTTGGTAGCACATGAAGGACAGATTACTTCCTTGGCTACATCCAGTGTCTCAGGCTTGGTCGCTTCTGCGAGTCATGACAAGTGTGTAAAGCTATGGAAGTGATAATGGTCACCCTTTTTTAGAAGACCCTATAATTTACAGAGATTARCATGCTTTTGGTTTAGGAACTTTCTGGAAGTTGTTTGAGAGACAAAGCATAGAAATCATGTTWATATATACTTAGTATTGAACTCTGTTGTACTTAGTGTGTAGCATTGCCTAGAAAGTGTTTTATTTTTGTTTTGACAGTGCTAACTCAGCAATTGTATGATGATCTGGAACAAGTTTTTGTTTTTCCTTATAAAACGTTCAAATCTTCCTAAAATGTAAACTGTCGACTGTTGACGAGGGTGGAGGAATGATACTGTTTTTTTTGGTGCACAAGGAAGGATACTGTTGAGTATGTCTTCGAACGAAGTATTACTTTTTAGAAAGTATCGTAAGTTTGCAAAAGTTTGTTAAGTGAATGTTCACTGATATGCTTGTAATTTTGTCAGTTAAATTTGTGAAAAGTATTCTTGCAAATTACGAAATTCCAATATTTTCTGAATTTTCTTCAAATATATTCGCTTCCAAAATTTATGTACATAGAATWTCTGGTTTTTCRGTTTGCTTTATTCTGTCTATCTAAGCTAGGGACATTGGATTACTCGATGGCTTTCATTTTTATTATTTAGTGGTAAGCAGAATTAGTATCWAAGTCCAATAATTGTTGTTCTATTTTGACATAAAAGTTTTCAACAAAAGTGGAGTAAAGATTATGGAACCAAAGGAGTAAAAATATTATTGCAAAAGGACATTGTAACCTTCAGAGGTGGGCATGGCATGTTTCATGATGATCCATGTGTCAAGCTTGTAGGCCTCGAGTCTCGACAAATTGCGTCTGTACGKGCTAARGCAATGTTGTGTTGTGACGGGTTTGTGTCAAATTTCTAAGAGGGGGCTTTTGCGCAACTCAACCCAACCCATACGTGTCGATGTGGGTTCGTGCGGTGCCTAGTGATTTTCTTATAATTCTTATTTTTTTTTTAATGAAATTTTCTTTTACTTGAGACTTTGAGAGTGCGCAACTTTAAAACGTTGTTCACAATCGGCTCATGAGTCATGACCCATTGGTGTGRCCCTTGTGCAATGTCATGTCTGACCCATGGCAGCTCTAATAACCTCTTAAAATCTATCATAGAACATTCASTCAAGGTGACCTCTTTAATTTCAATATCTGTTTATGGTACAATGTAACATGCTCATATTTCACACCCTACAATTCTGAGCTTGGATTGCAACTCAATATTGAAGAAAAAGAAAAACAAAGATCTTATTTCTAATAATGGAGATCTTAATGTATGCTTAACTGCTTATTACCTCGCAACGTATATGCAACAGAAATTCGTAATCGATGTCCCGAGTATAAAATGAATGGCGTATACGTATGTAAATACCTGCTTTCTATACAGATTACTTGTTACATATGAATGTTTCTTAAGAACATAATGTAGTGTTTCATCACCTTTTCTGGAAGTTGAATGCTTTTATTGCATAAGCAAAAATGACAGCAAAAAACAGGCAGAAACTTGCTACCACAATACCAACAATGCCCAAGAAATCATGCCTGAACCCTAGGCCTTCCTTCAGCAGTTGCCATACAGGTACTGAGCGAACCCCGTCTGACAGCGTCACTAGGGTGTTAACATCACCGTATTGTGAAGTAAGCAGGCCATATAGACTCCATGCTACTGGGTTGAGCCAGTAATACCACCTCCACCAAACAGGAATTCTCTGTTGATAAAACACCAAATTATGAATGCACATYGTCTATGTTCTGAAAACAGGATGCGATTAGCATCAGCAAGCAACAGATACTAGAGTGCTTAAGTTAAGTGCACACTATGTTACCTTGTAAGGAATCATAAGGCCACTGAAAAGGTTCCATAGCATATAGAATGGAGCAGCTATTATGGCAGCGACATTGTGATTGGGTGTGATAGCAGTAGTCATCATTCCGTAGAAAGTGAAGTATAGTACTGTGGAGTATGTAAAGAACATATACCAAATAAATTTCACAGCTGTCCATTCAAATGAGGCCATGGCGTAGAAGACSGCTGAATATATGATTGTYTGCACAAAAACATAAGGAAATTCTATGGCTACCTGCACAATAGACAGTTGWATGGAAAATCAGAATCAACAATAGATTTCACAGAGAAATGTTTAAGAAAAGTAGCAAGGAAAACCTGTGCAAAGGCGAAAGGTAGAGCTGAATACAACCCTGCAGCTCGCTCTCTATAGGAAACAAATCTTTCAATTGAAACAACTGGCTGAACTGCAGTACCATTAGTGATTCCGAGGAAGAGTACTGCTGCATATAGCGATCCCATTGCATTAGTGATGTCCTGTTGGCTTTCCCTGCAAGTTATAAACATGTAATGTAATCAGCATTACTTAGAATTTTTTTTGGCACAGACAATTGGAGATGTAATGATAGATACACGCATACTCTAACAAGTATGCATACCTTTTGGAGCCAAATTTCCAGCAAAATGATCCGAGCATTATTGAAATAATAACGGTGTAGAAGAAACGAACTGCAGTATACTGAGGATTCCGCCAGTAAGAGAGATTTTGCTTCCAAAGACAAGTCAGGAACTGATCAGAGAATGATCGAGAATACTTTGTTGGGAAACTTATTTCTTTGGAGTTACTAGGTGGTTTGCTGAGACGATCAACCAACTCTTTGTTATGCCTGAACCAAGCAAAAAAGGTTTCTAATTATACAAGATTATCATATACCTACGAAGACTGGCTAGGAAAAACTCAAAACACTCACTGAAATAGCCGCGATCTTTTGTAGATTTCTGCAAAATCTACATCTAGACGTGCTTCCTCTGCCATAGAAGTGACATCAAGCATCCATGCCGCAGGATTATTACCAGGCTTGATCTTCTGCACCCCTTCCACTGCCTTCAATTGTTTTTTTTCCCAATATTATGGGTCAGATTTCATATACAAGAAGAGGAAAAAAAAGTAACAGGCATAATAATATACTTGCAACTTTACTAACCTCAAAATAATCAACAAGTTTACAAGATCTCGGTCCAAGAGGACCAGCATAGATGACTTGTCCTCCGCGCTTCATGAATAAAAGCTGCCATGCATTTACATTTTGGTAAAGATTACGWGTAATTACAATCATACAGGGTTCACTAACAAGGAGTCGAGGGCGGCTATGATAGAAAGAGTACCTCATCAAATGATTCAAAGATGTCTATGCTTGGCTGATGAATGGTACATACTATTGTTCGACCAGTGTTTACGATATTCCTTACAGTTCTCATCACAATGGCTGCAGATCTTGCATCCAATCCAGTTGTTGGCTCATCCATGAAAATAATAGAGGGATTAGCAACCAATTCGACTGCTATAGTTAACCTCTTCCTTTGTTCTGTGGACAAACCATCAACTGCAGGTAGACCGACCAATGCTCCACTCAGGGAAGTGAGTTCCACAAGTTCCATAACTTCATTCACAAAAGCCTGTTACAGTATGCCTGATTATGTTATTTGACAACCAAATAGAAGGAAAAACACCCAACATAGATCTTGCCGTTAACAAGGAATCAACAGACTACACTATACAAAGCCTTAATCCTGAAGGCTAAAATGTCCAAACAGATAGAAAGCGATTGCATATTTGAAACAACAAATGTAAAGAAATATAGCAGCCAGCTAACACTAACCATTTGTGTCTGCAAATCAATGTCTGATGACAAGCGCAGCCAAGCAGAAAACAGAAGCGACTCTAAAACAGTCAAGCAAGGGGAATGAACATCATTCTGCTCACAGTAACCAGATATTCTTGCAAATGTCTCTTGCCTTTTGGGATGACCGGATATGGAGATACTTCCTTCTATGTATCCACCAGTTTTTCTACCAGCCAAGACATCCATAAGGGTTGTTTTGCCAGCACCGCTAACACCAACCAACGCAGTCAGCACACCTGGCCTGAAAGCTCYAGTGACATCAACGAGAAGCTGTAATTTATCCTCCACTATTCCTTGTTGTTTCATCTCCTGCATCACAAGATGGATTAATGAGATATCCTACTGGTTGAACTGAACTAAGCATTCTTCTTCGTCGTGATTGAATGACAGGATATAGTGTACKAATTTGTACTCACCAAAGGAACATCTACGTAATAATTAATGTTGCTGAATGACATTGACAGCTGCTGAAATGGTAAAACCATACCCTTTTGGGCTAATGTTTTTCCTATAAGTAGATGCACAAACAGAAGAGACAATTAGTTGCTTGAGAACTTGTCAAGGATAATTGAAATGGACACAGATGAATTGTTACACACCATTTAATGAGCCTGATTGCTGCAAAAATTCTCTCAACTGGATGGTCATAGTTTCGCCATTCCTCTTCCTTTCCATCTCTTGGAATTCAGCATTAGAAATTACAGCTTGTCTCTTTCCAAGTGCTGGTTGATATAGTATAAAAAACTTTGATCAGTGTATTTCTCAATAGTTTCGCCTTGAACTGAAGACAGGAGGGATCTTCCAAAAAAATAAAGAGTAGCAGATGCATGACTTACGATTAAGATAAGTTAGGAAGATTGTGAACAAGAGGTTGAACAAAATTATATATCCAACCATTGCACCCACTCCTACCCAATACCAGTAGCTTTCTGTAAACAAGCTCCTTGATTTTAGTACTGCGTCGCCTAGTCTCTGGTTCAGGAATGGCTTAGACAAACCATAGCAGAAAGTAAAACAGTTAATTTTTTGAAATTAAGTCCATATATTAGCTTAGAATGAATAACAAGAGAAMTAATTACCTTATCCCAGGCGTGGCCAAGAAACTCGTTGACAGAAGCTGCATTTTGACCATACATGAGAGGAGAAACCCAGAAACCCCAGGACCACCACTTAGGGATGCTATCTGTGCAATCAACACACTTAGTCAGAGTTTGCAGTCTTCATTGAAGCTACCTGTAAAAAAAAAAAGAAAAGAAAAAATTTACCTCTCGAAAGGATGTATCCACCTAAACCCATCACAACCAACATGGCAAAGGATCCAAATGTGTTGGCGACTATCATACTTCGGCCTAAGGATCCCATCACACGAAAAAGTCCTAAAGACATCTGATGAATGAGGAAGAACAGCAAGTACTGCTTTAAGAATCTGAAAAGAAGAAAATGGATATGTCAGTCAATAAAAGTACACGAGGAAACTCTAAGCTTAAGACTCAAGATAGTATGTTTTTAGAAGTTACCTTATAATGCTCGGATCATAGCCAATCACATAATATGTGACTGCCACCCAAACACCAGATTCAATAAGGGAAGTTGGAATGCTTATCAGCATAGAAGGGAGGGTATAAACCCAACAWGGGTAAAAATGCAACCCCCTATGCTTGTAAAGGATCGGAAGTTTCATCACTAACATGGAGACCTCGGTAAATCCATTGAAAAGGATTATCACCATAGAGAAGTAGAGGACACCAACATACAGGCCTCCATCATCAACTGTGTCGTGATGCATCTTTGTTCGGAAAAAAACTGTCATTGTGATGGAAGCAACAAAAAGCAGCTGCGGGAGTTCATGGACAAAGGTATCAGGATATTATTGACCTCTATGACATACAAGTAAAAACTTTAAGTAATCTGTTTTACTCTAAACTTTGTGAGTGAGCTCACACAAACTACATAGCTATCTTACCTGTATAAACTTAAAAACATAGATGAAAGAGTTCCTTTTCATTAGGAGCCTTTGCCATGAATAAGCAATCTTAAGAAGTTCCCACTTCTTGACACCATATGGAGAAGTTGATAAAGCAGCAGGATGGTTATTCCGCCGGTTGAAAGGAGTAAACAGTTCTCGGCACAGATTACTTCCAACAGGGTGAAAGCGAAATGCTTCAGCAAATTTTTCAACAGGCACATACTGATGAGCACGAGTTAAGTCAGACCAATACTGTGCTTGATCCTTCTTTGATGTGACCTGTGAAACAAAGATTGTAATGAGTAACACAATCCAGGTAAGATACTCGAATAACCCATCTCAAGCTAAGGAGCTCTACCTCTTGYAGAAAATCTGCAACATTCTTCCGCTCAGGACAAGTAAACCCCATTGATGAGAAGAAATCAAGAACACAATCTCTTGGTCCTTGATAAACAATCTGGCCTTCACTTAATAGTATAATGTCATCAAACAGTTCATAGGTCTCCGGAGCAGGCTGCAGGAGAGAGATCACCGTGGTCCCATCGAGTGCACAGGTTGAATGTTTGAGGTACTTAATAAGTTGGTAAGTGGTTGAACTGTCAAGTCCGTTTGAAATTTCATCCATAAACAACACTCGAGACTGCCCTGCTAATAATTCACCTGCAAAGGKATAAAGAACTCCGCATCAGCAAAGAATCTACACTGTCTTACAGGCATTGATCATCAATGACTTCAATGAGAAGACCGAAATATCACAGCTAATACCTGTTGTAAGCCTCTTCTTCTGGCCACCAGATATCCCCTTAATCATCTCATCACCCACAAGAGTGTCCGCACACATATCTAAACCTAAAATCTTTGTATACATAATTTTAGTCCCTCAACACGACAAGAAAACAGGAAAATTCTTACACGGAAAGCATCAGAGTTAAGCTGAAGGTCTCTTTCAGACAGTAAACTGAGGCGGTATTACTAAGAACAACAGTTTCTCAGTTAATGCATGCTGTAAAGGAAAATAAAAATAGTACAGCACAATACCTTGAGAATATAATCGACAAGAAGGCTCGARTCTTTGCCATCCAGAGACATTGCCTGCACGAGGGAAACTACATTATACAAGGTAGTGACTTCRAAGGAACAACAGAACTCATATGCAAGGACTGTATTAACCTTAATGAATATGTCAAGGTCTTCTTCTGGCTTTAATCTAGATTGCTTTTCTCTTCTTGCAAGCTCCAGAAGCATATCTGTTATAATGGTCAAACAATTTACTACTTCCTCAGGAAGGAATTTCTGATTCTACTAGACARCAGAATGRAAAGGATTCGGTTGTGATTAGCTTACCATACTTGCTCCCAACACCTTGACAGCGTGCAGCAAACGCGAGAGTTTCCCTAACAGTCATCTCTGCTATATGGCAATCCTGCTGACTTACATATGCTGATGTCCTCTGAGGAACGAACTCTCGGAGATCATGCCCATTATATGATATTCTCCCTGACATCTTTCAATTACTAAAGAGATATTAGGAGAAAGGCATACCACCCCACAAGCCACACCTATGTTGCATTTCACCAAAAGTACATGCAAATTTTCTTTTTGGTTAAATCATTGGCTACCAAAACATCAACACTAATACTTGTCAGTTAAACTAATTTTTATTCCCGCGCAATGCAAGATTCCTTAATCATGGACTAGACGGAGAAAACATGATATACACGTTTATGTATGTAAATTGAATTCTTATACTGTAATCCAGGAGGAAGCGTCCTGCAAGAGCTAACAACAAAGAGTCTTCCCGGAACTTAGGGGCCTAACAGCAAGGTCAGCCTGCAATGTTCATTATTAGCGCGCTACATGAGTTAAGTAATCACAACAGTATATGTATCGAATTAAACTACTCCCTCCGTATCGTATTAACCCGCAACGATTTGACATAAAGTAGAGAAGAAAAATGTATATAACAAGGTTTTTTTTAAGTACCTGAAGGTTCTGATGATTCCAACTTAATGATCATCTAAGATTGTAATTTCTCCTCTTGCCTGAAACATTATGCAATCTCCTCAAGAATGCCTTCACCTACTACAAATTAACCATGATCAATACTTCAGCAAGTACATACAATATATTACAAAGTCTGTTCGTTATCAATAATAACGTCATTTTCAAACCTACCGTAATAAAGTAAATTTCTAATCAATTCACTAGATTTGCAAATCAGTACATTTTCGGTAATTTCGATTAAGTTGAAAGATAAGATATCTTTTTAGAGAGTTGGGATATGTGTTTAACCATCACCACCACATATTTAATCGATTTCAACCACGTGCTAATTAAGCTGAAAACGACAGTAAAAGACAGAAATTATATTCAATCTTAGATCTCCCGGAATCAAGAGAAAACTTTAACGAAACTATCCCAAATGGTAACAATGATAACGAAACATAGTAAGGGTGTTAGAATTACTACTCTCAACCATTTGAATGATGAATTAGGAATAGTTATCGTGTGTGCTCTGGTCCAGGTAATTGTCTATGAAGTGAGTCTAAGTTCAATGTCATGAAGAAGTCTACCTTTGAATCAATAATATCGTAGCCGCTGTGAACACCAAACAAAAGTGATCAATCTAAAAATTCTACATAGATTATTTGGTATACTGGTAATTAATCATCATAGTATTCATCTTAACCACTACATAAATCCAAACATAAGCTCAAATCGTATCATCTAACTTTTTTATAGAGTGATTGTATGTTACAATTTCTCTTCCAATTTGATCAACCAAGCCATATCTCAATTCATAAAATTATATCCGCTATCTCTAGTATTTTTTTGTGTTAAAAATCTACGAAGACGGATGAGAATCGATCCAGAATCTCCTGAAATCGAGAGTGACTTGAGAGTATCGCTCACTTACCACTCCTAGTATTATGTTACTATTTATTAATTATACTAATATATGATATCAATTATAATCAAAATTCACATGATTAATGTTATATGTTGGTAGCAAATATAATCTATGGACCTTTTACTATGGTACAAATTTTATATCACTCTTTGCTATAAAATCTAAAATTACTGTTTTTTTTAGAATGTGTCTGTGTAAATAATTTAATAATTACAAGTCAGATTTTTAGTTAACTTCGTTTATACTGCCCTCCGTTACGCTACACTTGAAACAATTGTTTATTAAAGGTAAAATATTCAATTGTTTTAAGTAAAACGTGACAGAAAAAGTATGTATATAACTATATATTAATATACAATGATATAAAAATCAAGTAAAAATAATWATTTTAAAATACGAAKCAATATGGGAGTGTTATTTAATCTATATATGATGTATAAATAATGTTCATTATGTCCCCTTGTATAGATTAGATTAAGTAACACCTCAAGAATTTTCGAAAGAAATAAAGTTGAGATATTATTTTTTTCTCCCGTTTAATACAATTTTTTTTTAAATAAGTCACATATTTAATGAAATGGTCTCAATGTGTACTTCAAGTCTTGCTATATTTTCTCTCTCCTCTATTATTCATGCAAAATGGTCTCAACTCTCAACCAGGGCAGTGGACTAGTGGAGTACCTCAATTTAGCAGTAAATACAAAACCTAACTACCTCCCTATTCCCTAAGCTATATTCTCTCTTCTATCATAAAATTTAATGCTTCCAATATTTGGTAATATTATCTTCGCTTTCGACCGATTTTCTCATAAACTCATTTAACAAAAATTAAAAATAGCGAAGCTTGTTTATCTGTACAAGATCACATGCAATGAATTTATACCGATAAGACCTCGGCCAAGTCATAAAGACCGAACGACTATGTAGGTTCGAACTCCCCCACCCTATCGTAAATTGCATTGTCCTAGTCGTTCACTTGCATCCAAAAAAACTACCATGGATTTATCAATCAAACTTAATAATAATAAGACATTATTCCAAATTATAAACCATTAAGCATTTGAATTGGTACTACCAATATTAGTTTTTCAGATTTTGGTAAGTTGTTAAAAACTTAAAATCATATGTTCCTCACACTTTTTTTTTTGTTACTCACCTAATTGGCACAAATAATTCATTGAAAACGAAATAGCTAGTAAGTATCTAGTCCTCTCGTAGTCTAAGTCGCAATGCGACTTTTTTAGAAAAAACTGAAAACTGAAAACAAAAAACGATAACAGAGGAAAAAAATAACGAAGTAGAGCAGAAAAAAAAAAGTTACGCAAGGAAGCGGCGGCGAACACGGTCGAAGAACAGCTGAGGATCATCTTCAACGGAACTAAAAAGACGGTCCAAAACAAGCTTTCGTTCATCAGCTTCAAGCTTAGCAACATGGATCTCCTTGTAATCACCCAAAACATCCTTAAAAATTCCACGTCGGACCCTGGAGTACGTGGGAAGCCTCTGCAAGGCCGCCCACTTGAGCTCCTCCTCGTCGTCGTCGACATTATCCTGTCGAAACGACGCCTCTGATCTCGCAAACACGTTATCAGCCGCCGCTGAACCCCACATTATCCTAGTCTGTGTAAGATCAGAATAATCGATCYGGTACAAGACTAAGACTAATATAGAGAATATGCAGTGGGAGATCGGAATGAAGATTAAAACAAGTGTTAACCCGAGAGATCACACGGTKAATGTGTGTGGGAATGAAGGGGGGGACCTGATGAAGTGATGATAATGAGCTTAGTTGAAATTTGTGGTGTTAATTATAAAGATGATGAGCTGCCATTGTAAGGATGAGTATTAATTTCAGTGTTGTTGGTGTTGTTGTTGCTGCTTTTATTTTTATTTTGTGAGGGTTTTCATTTTTTTTCTATGCAATGCTGCTGCTGCCTTGGTAGTTGGATTTCTTCCCATGCATTTATTTTCCCATCCTTACTATTGTGTCTATTTCTACGCCCTTTGTTTTTATCTTACCCGCATGTGTCTGTTTTCGTCCCACCATCTTTAGCGAATGGACTAATTAAATTTCGGCAGAATTTGTACATACATATGAGTAATTGACCAACTTCTTGGTTACGATGCTCGAGACTTGTAATCACTCAAACCAACTCCAATTGGGTTGGTTGATAATATGTATTGTGTAAAGGTGCAATATATAGTAGTACAAGTTTTGTTGTTATAACGTAAAAATAATAATACGTCGTACATTTGGAGCTTATATATGTGTAATTGGTATTAGAGTACTCTTTAAAATTTTATGAGAAACATACATTCAATATAAAAACATTGTTTTTTCTTGCAAAATAGTTACTACTCTAGTTTGATGCAGCTAGAGTTGTTGAAGCTGAACGAATTTAGTAGTAAATCGTTAATGCTTGTTAATCTATATGAGTTGTTTATATTAATTGTCTGGTTATTAGCTCGATAATAATGGCTTCATCAATGTTGCAATGTTCTTCTAAGCGTGAATACCATATTCATCATTTGAAATTGTTATGCTAGGATTCTGGTTTTAAGGCTCCGTTGTTTTGACGGGAAAACATTTCCGCGGAAATAGATTTCTCCTCTTTTAGTTCTTTGTTTGTTTTTGAAGGTGAGAAATCATTTTCCTCACAAGGGTAGAAATGTACTTTAGAAAAAAAATCATTTTCCTTTTGTAGAAATAGGCCAAGTTTCCTCCACTTTTACATCATCCCTTATCATTTCCCGCCATCTTCTCTTCATTCTAATACTTTTTTTTATCATTCATGAGTTTTCATCTAATTCAAACAACAAGAAAACTTTTCCCTAGAAATAATTTTCCATGAAATTGTTTTCCAAAAAATTAATTTTCCTATGAAAATTGCTTTCTCAAAACAAACGGGCCTAATGATAAACTTCCTTGTTTCATCTGAATACTTGACACTTTCTAATATAAAAATTTAAATTATTGCCACATTTTTTAGCAAAAAGCTTTCTCGTTAGTCTATACACTCATTTTTCCTCTGTTTTTCATTCTTTTTTCTCTATAAAATTGTTTAAAAGTTCGCAATTTTAATTTTGTAGCGAATATCAATATGATAGTAAATACTGAGTTGACAGAGATATACATGTGATGATTGATCGCAGATCTCAGTGTATCAAGTTAATTACGGATCATAGTAGACCTTATTCTTTTGGACTAAATTTTATGATACTGTACTTCAATCAATTCAGTAACTTGAGCAACTCCAGTTCGTTCAAGAGGAATTTTATACTTAACTGACGTGGGAAATGAAGTCATTAACACACTTTTTAATAATATTTGCTTATTAAAATAAAATATAATACTTTGGTAATAAAAAATGATATTTTTTATAAGGTTGAGTGGAAAGGTAGTAACTTATATCCAACTGTGTTATTATTTATCCAACCTCGTTCGTCAATTCAGTTACCTCAGTTTAGTTTGTTTCAATTCAGTTCAGCTACTTATCTCACTTCTTCTGCTACCATCCTACCTGCATTCAATTTAGTCGGTTACTTAGCCACTGTACGAGTGTGCAGTAGCAACTAAATTCAGTGAGTAATAATAAATAAATAATAAATGTGTTGAAAAGGGGGCATATATACATCTATCTCCCAGTCATTCAATGAGATAGAAGTAATGAGTGATGGAGGGATGGGGATGATAACTGGTTCTGCTAGAATAATGTTGAATGCAATGCTATGCTAAAGAGTAAAAAAGAAAGAAAGCCCAATCAACTATAAATCAGCTGTAAACTAACATTTGACAAACTAATCACTTCCCCCCCCACATATTCTCCACGAAAGTAGTAAATGCGAGAGGAAAGTAAGCCAAACAGGACCAATTTAATGGCCGTGTTAGTAATAACAGTTGAGCAGTTGGTGTACATACACGATTTCTACTAATGTCTTAATACATACCATATCATTTTGTAAATACTACGAAAATACTCTTAATGTAAGCCGCATATAAGTAGCATCATCTTAACTCTTCTATGATCTAATAGTGACACTTTAGGGCTTTAGGTCGGTGGATTTCCCTATCATTACTCCTACTCTTTAGGTTTCGGGCCTGATGTATTTGAATGAGTTGAATTCCGATTTGATAAGACCACTTTAATAACTATCACAAATTTGAATCATTTAAACTTTTTTATTGTTTTTATATTAATCTATACGATATAATTATCTTCAAAAATATCTAAATTTCTAACTTGACGTGTTTATTATCATTATCTAAGATACTGAATTTTTTCTCTAGTGAAATTGGAGTCGAATCATGGACAGTTCAATTACCAAGTGCTTAGTGAGCAAATTTCACACGAGTATGTTGATTGGTTTATGGATGCAGACTCAGCCCAGAATTGTGTGTATGTTTCAGACTCTCCTTTCGACTTAAGCGCCAGACTAGGCCCACCAAAATTTATGTATCAGTTAGAAATTAGTAAGTGATAATTACTTGCGATTCGACTTTTGCGGGGTGCGTGACTTTTCTTAAACGGTTTGATCGACCGAGGATTAGCTTGTGACTTGTGTAATTGATGGTCGTTTGGTACTTGTTATCTTGATCACTTATATATACCCTAGCTCGCCAACCAATTGAGAAGCTCTCTTGTTGTCCTCAATTGAAGAGTTTCACGGTTAAGAACATGAGTACACCGTCCATCGGGTCTTTCGAGGGACCGGCGATTATAAAAACTAAAAAAGGGGCTCTTTAAATTGAAAATGATTTTCACTCCTCAAATATTTTCGTAAACATCTTCCCTCTAATAATAAGCACTAATCAAATATTACTACAAATACCAATGTTAATGATAAATACAAAATATTTAATGGTTCCTTAGACCAAACAAAATTATAGAGTACAACACTAACGAAACAATAATGAATAAAGAATATTGAGTCAATGTTGTTGTTTGAGCTAGAAATGAGTCAGTGTCTGTTAGGGCCTATTATCGAGTTCATATGTATGATAACGGCTCTAGTTAGCAGCCTAATCTTTTGTATTATACTCTACTCCCTAAGGGTACAGTTGACGGACATTATTTTCTGACATGTAGGGAGCCAAATTACTCTAAACCCTAATTATCTAAATTTCAGTTTTTTTTCTTTTCTTCTTTTTCTCTCGTCTCTGTGCTTGCTTTGTCATTCGTGGCTCTGCCCTATTGCAACAACCTATGACGGAGACGGAACGGCGTAGCGACTTACTTCCCCCTAACCTTGGTTTCCTGAGATCAACGCGGGTTAACATCATCACTAAGTGTCTTGAAAGCGACAACTACCTTGCTTGTCACGAGCAGCATACTTCTATGCTTAAAATTCGCGATAAATTCTGGTTTCGTTACGTACGTATTCAAACACGTCTGAATGAGAAGATGCTCGATTGGGAGACGGTTAATTCGATGCTTGTCTCGGATCTTGCCGTATATTGAAGGCCAGCGCTTGCGGTGTTCCTTCCTTTATTTCACGAGGGCTATCGTATCTGGTCAAATTTGTGGAGCGTGCAGATCTGTGCCGCAAGAATGTCCGCGTTTGCACAATTACGGCTCCATTCAACGGCTTTAAACAGTCCAAGACGATGTTCATCGAGATACTATGCTCGGTGATGGTCTCTACGATACTGCTCCGTCAATAGCCTCCACATGGCGTGTGAGTGGTGGTTCTGGCTCGTTATTCGTGAGTAAAATCGCAGAGGACGAGAGGAGGAGATTTTCACAATTTTGTGGGATTGAATGATGATAATATGCCTGCGACGAGAGTAATTTGGTTAGCCGAACGCCGGCGACCCTCGATTGATGGTATCAAGTTGTTCGAAGGGAGCTCTCAGGTCGCATTGCTCAGCTAAGGAGAAAGTCGACCTGTTCACGGTGTGTTTTCTTGGCTCTCGCTGATCGCAAGTCCTCTGTTCGCGCGTCGGATAAATCCACATTGCTATTACCCACTGCCAGCGTTCAGGGCCAGTCTTTCCACTGTTTCTGCGTCTAACGGCTTACCCATTGTGGCAGGAAGCGCTACGGAAGGGTGGGGCTCCTCTTCTTCTTTCCTCTGCTGTGACGCAAGCAGGAGGCCTGCTGCCTTTGCCGCCTCCTGCCACCGCCGTCTTGGCTGCGGCTCGGGCACACCCCGTGGGCCTCGTCGGCTGTGAGTCGCGGTTCTGGTGTCTTCCCCTGCTACTTGGCAGCTGTGTCTGCCAAGCTGAAATAATTCAATCCTGAAATTATATAAAGCTTTGATGAATTTAATGTAATATACGAAAGCAAGTATCGCATGGTGTGGTAGCATTTTTATTAAATGGATTATTGATACAGTGCACATCTTTCAGTCACCGGTGCCGCTGTTTATTGATGTCCGATCTATTCATCCGTTCTGGTGCCTTCTGATGGTGTCTACGGTCTGCTCTAAAGGAGGTTGTGTGTTATTTGGCAGAGATCTTTTTCTTGAAAATGTTTTATTTTGCTCCTACATGACTTGTAATTTGATTTCGGTGTCTAAATTGGTGGATGATTCATCGTTTTTGTCAATTCACTGATTCTTTGTGTGCTATACCAGGACCGGACACTCGGGGGACCTGATTGAGCCGGGTGAACGGTGTTGACTATATTATTTTCGGCGGCCTTCCAATGTGTGTGCGGTGAAGACCCATCAGTTTCTTCTTTTGAGCTTTGCATCATCGTTTGGGTCATCGTAGACAAATCGTCAAGTAGTTCCTGTTTGCGTATTGGTTCGAGTAGTAATTTTTTGATAAACTTGTGAAATTGGTCCACAAGCTAAACAGTCACGGGATAGTTTCTGATAGTAATAGTAGGGCTAGCGGATTTTGAGATGATTATGTGATTTATGGGTGCTTATAAGACACCATCTACTTGTAGTGCTTATTATTTTTTGACAATTGTTGATGATTTTTTCGGGGTTTGGGTATATTTATTGATAATAAGGCTGAAGTTTATTCCTCTTTATATTCGTTTTTTTGCCATGGTTAAACGTCAATTTGATGTCAATGTAAAATTGTGCGGGAGTGACGATGGTACGAATTTAAACCCATTGATTCCCTTATTTCAATGATAGGTATTTTGTTTAAACTTCGTGTGTTGGACTCCTCAACAGAATGGTCGGGTAGAGCGTAAACACAACATACTAAATGGTAGTGCGTGATTGTGTTTCAAGGCGATTTGCCTGTTCTTTTTGGGGTGAGTGTGTTCTTGGTGCGTTTATCTTATTAATCGTACCTTCTTTTTTGCTTGACAATAAGACCCGTTTGAATTTTCTTTGGCAACCGCTAATTTTGATGGTTGCGGGTTTTGGGTGTTTGTGTTCGCTCTAATAAAAGGCTAAGGGTGACAATTGCTCGCGGAGTAGGAAGGGTGTTTGTTGTGGGTTATCCTCATGGGCTAGAAGGGTTGGAAGGTGTATGATGGGAACAGGGGAGATTTTTGTCTACGGGATGTAAAGTTTCATGAAAATGTATTTCCTTTTCAGTCTCTTACCGGTGAGGTGATACTGTTGTGGAGAGTGAGTGGGTGGGTGTCCAGTGGTGTTGATACTGAGTTTTTGGATGACTTGGAGTATGTCTAGAGGTTGGTGAGGGGTCTCGTGTCCCTACTTCGTCTGTGTCGTCTTTCGTCTATTACTAAGACTGCGGGTCCTGTTGTGTTCCTGCGGGTCCTGCTGTTGTCTCTGGGACTTCTGCTCCTACTAGACCCTGGTTTAGGTGTGCCTTCCTCTCTCGGCCTGATGGCTTACTATTTATTTCGGATTGGTCTGGATGGGGATGCTCCGGAGTCTTTCTTTGGGTTGGATCGTGGCCGACGATCCCGGCGAGCTCGGGGTGGCATCGGATTATGTCGCACACACTATTACTTCTACTAGTCCTCTGTCTCTCCATTCATTCGTCTCCCGGCTCTCAGGTATCCTTATCCTTAGCGCACTTTGTGAATAGTGAGTAAATTCTCTATGCGACACCGTGTTTATTGCAGCTGTGGATACTGGTGGTCGAGCCTCATAATTTTCAGAGGCTATGCAGGACGTTGGTGGCAGGAGGCTATGCAAAAGAATTTCTACGTTGGAATTAATCAGAACCTGGGTGATGGAACGTTACACAGGGAAGAAAGCCTTGGGTGTCGTGGGTTACAAGGTGAAGTTGAACTCTGACGGTTCTCTTTGAGCGGTTGAAGGTCGTCTTGTTGTTTTTGGCAATCATCAGGTGAGGTCATCGATTATTCCGAGACATTTGCTCCTGTTGCTAATGGTTACGGTTCGTGCTTTTCTTGGCTGTGGCTTCTGCGAAGACGGGAATTACATAAATGGTGTTCATACTGCTTTCTCACATGGTGAATCTTGATGAGGAGGTTTATATAAGCTCCCTGGTTTCATGGTTTCCAACCTGGTTGGTTTCGTCGTCTCAGAATGTCTTTATGACGGGTTGCGGCAAGCGCCTCGTTGTTGGTTTTCTACTAGTTGGCTGCCTCTCTGAAGAAGGTATGGTTTTAATGGGCAATGCGTACGTTCTCTATTACTCTGCAGTCTGGTGAAATTCAGCTTATGTTACTGGTGTATGTGGATGATTTGATCGTTTCTGGTAATGACTCTTCTGCTATTTCCTCGTTCAAGTCTATTGAGTGACTGTTCATATGAAAGATTGGTGTATTGAAATATTTCTTGGGTTGAGGTTGCGCGTAGTCCGGAGGGTGTTTTTCTTTGTCACGCAAATATACTCTTGATATAATTGCAGAGTCTGGTTGCTTTGCGGCACGTCTGCAGGTAGCTCCGATTGAGCAGAATCATACCTGGCAAAATCGCGTCTCTTTTGTCTGATCAAGATGTATCGTCGTCTAGTGGGGCGTTTGATCATTTATCTTTCAGAGACCTGTTTGGCTTACGCGGTTCTATATCTGTCCCAGTTCGCAGCAGCGCGCTGGGACCAGGAGGCTGCTCTTCGTACTGTGCGTTCTTAAAGGGAGGTCGGGTCAAGGAATTCTTTTGAGTGCTGATTGTGGATCTTCATTCTCGACAGTTGGTGTGACTCAGATTGGGCGAGTGGTCCGCTGACGCGGCGTTCATTTCTGTTGTTGGTTTCCTTGGTGGTCACTATTTTTGGAAGACTAAGAAGCAGGATACTGATATCTAAACTCTCTGGCCGGAGGCGAATTTCGTTCATGTCTAAGGTTACTGATGAGTTGAAATGGTTAAAGGCTTCTTCTTCTAAGTTGGGGATTTTCGGCATCCTCGTGTGCGATGAGTTTGTTGTGTGATAGCAGTCTGCCTTGTATATTTGCGCGGAATCTGTCTTTCATGAACGTACTGACATATTGAGGTTGATTGTTACATATTCGGATGCGATTCAGGATGGGACTATTGTCCTCGTATGTGCGACGACAGATCAGTTGGCGGATATGTTCACTAGGCCCTTAGCAAAGGACAATTTTTGTATTTATTGGCAGGTGGGCATTTGTGATTTACATGCTCCACTTGAGGGGGGGGGGGGGGGGGGTAGGATATATATCGTGTACATAATGTATTTAACGGCCTAGTTAGCGAGCCTAATCTCTTGTATATATACTCTACTCATACCTAAATATAGATATATGGAATATTTTCGTGACAGTGTCTCTTTTTAGGATATCTCGGACCACGTTTGTGAAGTTTGGAGTGACTGAGACAAGCTGAACGACAAAAATAGAACAACACATAAGTTCACTCATTCGAGTGCAAAAACGAAAATATTGAATGCAATAACGGTCGTTTGAATCTAGAAATGAGCTAGCTAGTGCTCCATTAGGACGATATCTCGAACCATTTGTGAATTTTAAAGTTAGTTATGTCGGGATTATAACAACCTCCCGAACGTTCAAAATAAAAGACTATAATATATGCTGTTCAATGGTTTTCAGAGTCCGGAAAAATGCCCCAAAATTACAAGGGACTTTATTTAGTTATAAAACGYGTCTATTCAAGTGGAAACGAACAACAAGAGTCCTTTGAAGTTCCAAAATGCACATAAGTTTGTCACATTCGGGTGGTGAAAAGRCAAGAATAATGAGTTCAATGGTGATTGCTTCAAAAAAAAAAGTTCAATGGTGATTGTTTTAAGTTAGAAATTGGCTAGTGTCCCTTTTAGGATATCCTGGATCACATGTGTGAATTTTGGAGTGAACTGGTATATGGTCATAAACATATCCCGGACGGTCAAAATAAAGTCTATAATTTACACTTTTGATAGCAGTTTGCAGTTTCAAAAATGAAATGGTTGAAAAATCATTTCAGAGTTTTTTTAAATTGTTATAAAACGCTCCTATGTAAGTGAAAACGAGCAACAAAAGCTATTTGAAGTCTCGCAAGGCATGTGTTTTTCTCGATCGGGTGAGGGAAAACGAGAATATTGAGTGCAATAGTGGTCGTTTGAATTGAAGCTAGAAACTAGCTAGTGTCCCTCTTAGTATATCTCAAACCACGTTTGTGAATTTTGGAGTAAACTGAGACGGGCTCATATACGACCTTTTGGTAGCCAATGTTGTACACTATAATTCACGCCTATGTCCTATGGTCGTTTTTGTGGTTCTGAAATGAAAATACATAAAAATCACGTGGGTGGTTTGTTTGGTTATGAAATGCATCAATGCAATAAGAGGAGACGAGGAATTACATAGGTCGTTTGAAGACACAAAAGGCATAAGTCCCCCTATTTCGAGTGACGAAAAAGCAAGAATCATGAGTGCAATGGTGGTTATTTGAATTTTGAAGATAGAAACTGACAAGTGTCCCCTAACGTCAACAAAAAACTTTAATTGTACTAGACTTTGTCTCTGTCTAGCAATTAAAATACTACGTTGTTTTATCATTTAAACAAAAGTCGTTACTCGAATTGAAAATCCTCACAATGTATAAGGATGATCAATTGCCTTCCAAAAGCAAATTTAACACTTGCCCTTGATCAAAATTCAGACCTACAAGGCTACATAAAAGGTCAGAAAGTACAGTGCAATTTAAGGTAGAATACAACACCATTTTCACAATTTTGCATGCATGTTTTAATTTGTAGTCACTTTTGTCAAGCACTCAAAGAACCACCATTTATTTCCAAACTCTCAAAAGAGTGTTGCGTACGTAACCAAATCCATTAATGTCATGCATGGTTTTTTCGTTAGTTGGTTAGTTTAATTAGTTGATAATAATAGGTATATGTATAACAACATTTATTTCCAAATGTGAAATTAATATAACGGTGATGATGGAGCAATGCAAACTTAATTAACAAATAGTGATTCAAATTTATTACATTGTACATTGTTGTTGGAGAAGATCGAGCATAAATTTTCTACAATTGGAGTTATGGCCATACACAAATAGCACGATATTTGTGACTCCGTATTTTTTGAGAAACATCAGTGTCTCCTTCGCGATCATAATGTTGCACGCTCGATTCCTCCTATTCTTTTTATTTTGGTTCTACCTCTTCTTGATTGGTGGCTGAGGGTCGTGTTAGCCTCGTATGGATCGCGATCGTCTTTATAGTCAATTATTCAAAAATGCCATCATATATAGTCAATTTCGGTATAGATTGAATTAAATTAGAAATTCTCGAACAACCTATTATATTTAATACGGTAGGTTATAGCGATATAGGGAGGCTGTTGTGTTTTGAAAAACTTTCATCATAGACCCATCCAGGCGTGATGGAGTATTAATATAGATATTATTGTGTGTTGATCGGATGATGTATGGGAGAAAAGGACTCATTATTGCAAGAATATATACTTGGTACGAGTATATTTTTCTGTAAATGTTATTTTATTATTTTTTTTTTATACATGGTGAGACCTCATAATAGTTGAATGAACCTTTCATAAATATAGTATATGTATATCCTCTGAATTTCATTTACTTTGTTCCTCCAATTCTCCAAAAATACAGAGATATATCCGTATTAAATACGAGTTGTCATACATATAATTGAAAGTATTATCTGATATGAGTTGCGAATAGTATGCGTAGCACTCCAAAAGGTAAATGTAATTGTGATTGTTATGGTTTCAATACGTACTTGCACATAATAACTACTGCACATAACGTAGTAACATCTATATTTATTAATCGGCGGAGAAAATAGAATAGTAAATTGTACTCCGTAGTAGAAAAATAGACTTTATTTGTTAATAAGATAGTGTTATTGTATTTCTTTGTAACAAAATAGAGGCAATAGTATTTGAGTAAATAAAAAATATTCAATTGTTATATTTATTTTGCAACGAAGGAACTAAGTAATTTGTAAACGGAAAACATTGGCCAGTATACTGTACAACATCATATTGTACTCCGTAAGTTGTAACTATTCATAGTGTTGAAATAAATAAGGGTATAGTGGTATACGTGACAACATGAGAAATGCAGTGTATATTGTATAATTTATCCTAATTACGTAGTATAAATTATTGCGTACATAAAATTGTCATAAAACTATAAAAGGGCACATGGTATGTTTAATGTGTTTGAAGTTGATTTTTCATTGTCGCCTATTATGTAATTGATTGTTGGTGTATTGGTAATATAAGGTTTCCTTAAATGGAATTAAGTGGAAATGACAGTAATAAGAACTTAATGGAACGTCTGATAGGAACTTTGTGGAACGGATGGAGTACATGAAATAGGAAAATGTGGTCCTAATTGTTTACCAACTTTTTTTTTTCTTTTCTTGCAAATTTCTTTCCATCCTTTTGTTTGGGACCATACCACTAATTCTTTTCCTAATCTAGCATTAGCTTTTTTACTAAAGATAAACAAAAAATACAATTGTTGAATTTATTACGTTACGGAGGGGAGTACATTATTATCTGCTCATATGATTAAAAACATCACATCTCATTAAGTAATGAGAGTGAGGGATAGCTCAAGTGGTTAAAGTTTCCCTCCCGATTTTTGAAGATCTTAGATTCGATTCTCATCCCAACCCTTGTTACCCTCCTGATTTAGTTTGAAGATAATGATATGTGGTTAAGTGTATTGAAACTTGCAAATCGGTCAATTTCGTCAATCGGGCTAATAATAGATTGGTTGACATTATAAAGCGGGTTTTCAATCAAGAATGAATTCAAATTCTATTTTTTGGTTTCGAATTCTGTCAAAATAAATTGATCGGTCGRTAACTGGTCGGTCAATGTTATGTTSTGGTTAGATTTCTATCAGATTTTGGATTGGGTTAATTTTTAAGATATAATTGAAACATTAGTTAGTAGAAAAATGCACAAATGCTTCAGCTAGCTCAAATGCTGTGGTTGTAACCGCAACATATAGTTAACAAAAAAATTGATGGATCCTCTTTTGGGCAAAAGATATCACTTGAGTCTTTAGTATTCTTTTGTTATTCAAGGGATTAAATCAGAAAAAGGTTAATCATTCCTTCGATTATTTGCTGAAGCAATTCTTTATTTCTGCTTGTTCAGTAGCAGTTAAGCTTAATGATGATAGTGAAAAAATCAGCTTCATTCTCTCAGCCAAAATTATTGGTGAATAATTGAATGTTCATTAACATAACATATTAACATTGCTTTCCAGCTGCCGATTTAGGTGATCTTTATTAAATGACTAATACATGTTTTGCCTCTTTCAATTTAATACGCATGTCAATGCACGTTTTGTTTGGATTATATATATCTTTAATCATGCATTACCAAAAATATTCTTGTAGTACTGGAACCAATCAAACAAGACTCCACATGACGTACTATATTTTGATTTATATGTTAGGAAAAATTTATAAGATTCTCTCATGTTGTAAATAGTGTCAAGATTCTAAATGTATATAACAAAATGTACTCCGTATATTATTAAGTTGTCCAATATTATCACCAATCATACAAAAGTTTAATACGGAATACATCAGTTATATACTAAGTTTTACCACTGAATCATACATCTACAAGGATTAAAAGAGCTTCGATTTTGAGCTATATAAGTCCATAGCCACAAATACTCGGTAACGTGTATATTTCGTATATAATGAAAGATAACCATCGATGTAATTAATGTATAAATTCATTTAATATTTTTATTTTTTAATTATTTTATTTAACATTTCAAGGGCACTCATCATCTTTTGTCAATTTATTTACAAGTAAATTCAAACATACTACAAGTTCATTCTCCAAACTATATCACATTAATTTACAAGCAAATGGAAACATAGGAAATATCTAATTGCTATTTATGTATTTCATCTGTTTCATATTATTTTGTGCGTTTACTATTTTGAGAAAATTAGGAATATTCTATCATAATGGAAATTGGATAAGAAATCAAAAATAGATTGAAAAGAGAATGTGTAAACGGAGAGAAAGTAAGGGACATTAAGAGTAAGTGGTAGGTCCACCCTATTTAAAAAAATTGTAAAAGTATGTCCAAAATATAAAATAAAACATAATGTACAGATCATTATGAAACGATTAAATGAAAAAAGTGCACAAAACAATATGAAAATGGGAGACTAGGGAGAGTATCAACTTTACTAAGCATTAGAGGTGATCAAATGGGCGGGTCGGGCCGGGCTTGTATATAAAAAGTCTTGCCCAAACCCGCCCAAAAAAGAACGGGTTTTGCGGGCCAAAGCGGACTTTTGCGGACCGAGCTAGATTTTTTAACTAAAATGGAATATTTTTGGTTTCCCGAACCCACACTTTTTTCGGGTGGGTTGAACCGGGCCGGCGGACCGGACTTATAATGATCACCTCTACTAAGCATATGCAATATTTTCAATTGTTTGAATTGCTTACAAAAGGCACTATTCTTAGTCTTTGTATTCAATGCATTAAAATTCTGTAAATTACTATTTTTTTTTTTTTTTGGTGATCGTAAATTACTAAATTATGCAAGTGCAGATTTTGCAATGGAAACGGCAAATGACCATTTAGGCATTTATGGAAATATTTATTTATATATTGACATCCACTTTTCAATTGAATGAATAAGTTTCTATGATCACTATACTATCCTATTTTGAAGCTCAAACTTTTTACAAATGAATGATGCGTCTTGTCACACGTATATGGAAGCAAACATACCAACTTACCAAGTATAGAAAGCAAGAAGCGGTGTTGTAGTAACATTATGTTCATAATCGGGGTTCTTTTCGACTTATTTGTACTTGTGATTCTTCTGACTTGTAACTTATCAAAACTTATTGAATGTCTATTTGTAAGAAGGTCAATACTTATTTTATTTATCTAAACTATAGATAAACTTAATGATACATAATAATTATCATCTATTTTCACCTAAAATTATAACTCTTTAGAGTACGAGTATTAAAAGTAAATTGAAAAGAATAAACACATCGTTTGAATTGATTTATCATGAGACCATTAAAAAATATTGTACTTGGCATTGAGGAAGTGGTTCCCCCAATTGTAGTAATTAGCCTACAAGTCCTTATCAGTCTAACACCTATAATAGTTGGGAGATGAGATAATAATTGGAGATAGCAACTACTTTGGCCCTCTTTTTCAAAGATTTACATGGTACAACCAGTTGTTTCTAAAGCTAGGTACAACCATTCGTATTTTTGTTCATTTACATGATAAAAAATTTTGCAAATAAATAAACGAATGTAGTTATACCTATACTCGTATAGCCATGTACAAGTGGTTGTACAATGCAATTTTACCATCTTTTCCATTTATCTCGCTTATACGTTCTCACAGTGCACTAAACCCAACCTCACATTGTTCATGTGAAGGAATAAATATGGGGGAAAAAAACAGAAAAGTAACTGCTCTTTTGAAATGAGAATAAGCAATTGCAGAACATAAGCAAGCAAAAATAAATTCACAGGTTACATTGTTAATATCTATCACATCCATCCCAATTAGTACATGCAATGCCACCGCTGTTGAGCTGGTACTAATAGACTAGCAGTCGGCCTTTACCTATTGATCATAAGCTGAATCATGGGCAATATGAATGTGTTCTTCAGTCTTGGTCAGCATCCTCTATCTCCTCATCCTCGGGAACTCCGCGAAGATACAACACATTGTTGCACCTGAGGGAAACAATAGCCAAAAAATTTATAAAATAGTGTTAGAGTTCACGGCTTATAAATTGCTAGTAACAGAACATTCGCAGCAAAAACTGAATCACCAGAAGCATTAACGCTCAAGGTGTGTAATGAGCATTCACGGTCTAGGGTATGATATGCAAGTTAGCTAAGAAATAATTTGTATTCTTTTAGGTCATTTTTTTTTTTGGAACCTAAAACAAAGTCAGTTTTCAGGGCATATAATCTTTACCTAGCAAAATTTAAATAAAGATTTGGTTTTCAGGTAAAGCTAGATATATGACAGGCTTTCATTGAGTAAAATTTTCTATGCAACGAAAAATTGCATCAGTCAATACTTGTGAAACTAAAGAAGAAATGATTAGAGCAGCAATCCTATTCTGAAAATTTTCACTTCGCAATTACTGCAGAGAAATAATGTGGGGTAGTAAGCCTTAATAACCTGATGAGGATCTCTCCCAGATCTCCAGTCTTCTGGCCCTCAATATATTCTTCTGTATTTGCCAACTGCAAGTATATCAAGGATATAGTTAGCAATATGAAATTCAAAATTAATACAAACTGCATCATTTTTGAGAACCATCATTGAAATGCCGTCAAATAAAATAGTTTGTTGTAAGCAACTGTTACCTGTAGGTTCATGTAGCCATCAACTGACACAAGATAGCCTGCAAAATAACACAAACATTGTGAGATAAACTTTTCCCATGGCCAAATAAATGATGGAAATAATCACACAAAAATAGATATGGTCATTCCTTCTCGTCCTTATACTTGTATTTCCCTAAATTCTGGAAAGGGAAAGTCGATTTGAACAACAGTCCGGAAGTAACAGTATTAACGCAAAATAAAAAGTAAAATGGTCATGACTTAGACATATAAATGCCCAAGCAGCCCAACTTACGTGAACATTACCTTTGTACTCCATTCCCCATTTCAACTTCACGATGACAGGCTTACCGGTCAGATTGTTCAAGAAAGGTTTTGGGTTTACTGGGACAGTCTGCCAAAAAAAACAACAGTGAAGTATATAAAAGGTTTCCAGAATGCAAGGTATTAGAAAAAAGAAAGCATACAACAATTTCATAGAATATCCCAAGTTGCAACCAACTTATAATTTTAAAAAAATCACTCGATAACATCTCGTTTTCAGACAACAGGATTCCACACCACCAATGCTACATATCCCACTTTCTCTTCAGTCAAAATATGATAATGTTTAACATACATTCTTCGTAAAATGGTGCAGCTGTGCAAGCTTATACTGACTATCGACTAATGAAGACTAACTAATCAGAGAGATTTAGATAAGCTTTTCCTGTTTTGATAAGATGTCTAGAACAACATCAAAACAATATTGAAGTTCGAGGGTATTAATCCATGTGCAACTGCAAGGATTTGCCAAATGGAAAAAACTCATACTCAAATGTAATTCTCCATCACACTTATACAAGAAGACAAATTATACCATGCAGAATTCAAGAAGACAAATGGTTCTATTGTTTGACATACCAAGACGAGCACTATGAATGCAAAGTGGAAATTGTGTTTCATCCCCACGTAATAAAGTGGGCTTGAGTTAACAATAATTTAGCATAGTGAACACATTTTTTCCCCTTCATGTTTTCCGTACAAAATGAACCTAAAAAACACACACACACATCAAAATTCATCAATCAATATCATACCGAATTAATCCATTAAACAGAATAAGCTAAGTAGGTGGCCCATAAGATGATTAGATTCTCGACTATCTATAAAAAGTGGGCAATGAGGATAATGTGTCCATGAGAATTAAGCTTCACCCCAAAGATTACCATAAACAAGAGAGGTAAAAGTGCTTACCGCCATTAAGCTTCGCAGTCAAGAGCGTCTATAACCCTGAGGCAAAATGGACTGAAAGCTAGTTCAACTTCTAGAAAAAGCAAAACCAAAACAAATTAATAAAAGGAAAACATTTATATGAGAATCACCTAGAAAATTATGTGACACAAAACAGAATCAACATAAAACATACAAAACAAATAGAACAGAATTATAAGGATCAAATTACAAAACTTATAGAGTTATAAAGCAAAATAATAGCCACCAGTGGACGAGAACAAGAAGGATAGACCATTTAAATCTATTGCTAAAACATTTATTAAAAAAGATACAAGAAAAAAAAAACTTGGCAGGTAAATATAGAAAAAGAGGGACAGCAACAGTTGTAGAGAAAAACGAGAGGGCAATCACGAAAGATGAAAAGAGCAATACAAAAGGGTATAAGATGATAGAGAGGGTTGGAACTTCACAAGGACAGGCAACTGCCAGCTGCACCATCAAAAAGGATGAGATGAAGCTAAGGAAAAAAGAAGAAAAGAGGACTGAGGAGGCATGCCTTAGGATGATACCAATTCCCCCAATATCCCTTAAGGCTCTCTAGAAAACTTAATTATTCATGCCCTATTGGAGTCTCCAATAGGGCATGAATAATTGGAGTTAGGGTACAATCATCATATGGTTTGCCATATTTTCAATAGACATTATAGCTTCACCACTTTCATAGTATCGGTTCCTACATACCTTGAAGTTTAACTTATTCTGGAAACTTCTCTGTCTTTGGCTATTATGAGATGATGTGCTTAGATTTTTTTTTTCCTTAATCATGGACATGGGTTTAGAGTCACCAGGGGAAAAACCATCATTGGTTATTGGCAGTCAAATATTATACTTCGCCGTTTCTTTTTTTAAGTGTGACACTTTCTTATTAGAGAATTATCAAAATGATGTAAGACTTTCTTTTTGGTCATTTTTTTCTCTCCCTTTCTCTCAAATCGCATGAATCCCTTTTTCCTCTCTATCTCACTTCACTCTGGGAAAAAAAAAATGTAGGAGTCCGTGAAAAAAACAGCCAGTGTGTCACACTTGAAATGAAACGGAGGCAGTATTAGGATTCAAAGACAACGTTTCAGCTACAAAAATTCTGCTAGCTTTAATGAGCACATAATAGCCAAAGTAACTAATGCAAGATATCTTACAATCACGCAACTCTGGAAATAAAACAACAATTACTCATGTTCAATATCAGCTACTTCTAATAGAATTTTGATATTAAATGAGAAAAGACCAAACAGAAGAACCAGATAGGTGGAAAGATTACAAGCAGTTAAGCTCAGACTGAGTTGATCAGGTTGGCAGATCAATTTTCCCTGAGAACCCACATAGAGAAACAAAACGAAAAATATGACACGATACCTGTGATTGCATTTTCTATTCAATAACTATGATTTGTGTGTTTATGTTCATGCAGTTATTATACAGATGGCTGATAGGTCTACACTCTACACTGCCTTCTGATCTTGGGGAAATAGTGTTGAAATCGGACTCAATCGAGGATTTCATTTACTTTACTTTACTGTGGTATGTCATACATGGAATCACGTAACGTCCATCATGAAATAATAGTGGAATGCAAAAACTCACACAACACTGTAGTTGCTGCTAGATGAGCCAAAAAAAACCCTCAGTCTAACAAGTTTCATGGAAAAACACTCAATATTGCCACGGGCACGAGTTACTGTTTGAAGCTTCCACAGACTTTTGGGAAAGGTTCTTATTATGGATGTCTTGTGATGATAGCGTTGACAAGCAAATTCCAGCTATTTAATCTTATTTCTAAGGCTCGATTAACCTTCCTTGCCTAGAAATCAATCTAAATCAAGAACAAACTTCCTCTGTTTAGAAACCAGAATTCAACATTTGATACTTGTAGTCGTGGTAGTCCATATATACAAACCAAAATCCAGCATTTGACACCTTGTCCCTTACGACTGTCCTACATACAGGCTCACTAACCAACACTCAATTCCCAACCAAGATGACCTACTACAAGTCTACAAACACAACCTGCCTCATGCCTCAATCCTCATTGAGGCTAAAAATGGTGAAACTAAACTTAGACCAAAGCAGGCAAACAATGTCTGACAATTCAACACAGTGCACAAAATTTCGAGCTTGAATCAAAACATTGCTGGATACAGAGAAGGAAGCTTAAAGGTAGAACTTGCATCCGCCCTTTGGGAAGTGATATTTCCTATTAGCTACGATACCCCTCAAATAGGGCTACCCTTGACAAAAGGGTTTCCGAATTTTCCCTCTTCCACTACGATCAATAATGAGCCATCGTAGATGACCAACCCCGACAACGTCGATACAAAAAAGATGATACATTTCTGATTCTTAGTCATTATACTCGAATTTGGTTCAACAATTTATTAAGGGTTTCCAGAACTAATTTATTCTTGAAAACTCACTCAAGAACACTACCCAACAAAAATACACAATCAGATTGTTTCAGAAATAGATTTTCATTTCTGATTGTCACACCCTTAATTCAAATTTGGTAAAATTAGACTAAGGGTTTCCTGAAATTGAATGTTTTTGTCTTTCAATTCTTTTAATACGCACAAAGAACACACACCATCTGCTCGACGAAATGCCGCAGAAAAATCTAAAAGGCCAACTTGTAGCAATCTACGTTGAAAAATTGAACTATAATTCTAAGATAAATTGAACAACAAAAATCTTTAAGCATTCGATAGCAACAGCAACAAAAATCTTTAAAACGGGAATTTCAAGCATAATTCTACGAAATAGCATGAATTAACAGGAAGAAACAATAGCAAATTGATGAACAGTACCTGAGAAAAAGTAGAATGTGGAAAACACTCAAACCGTACTTCAAATCTTCAGTGTAACAGGCAGCCGCTAATGCTCGAGGGCTTAACTGCTTAAGCTGCTATTGAAGGGAATGAGGGAAACTGAGCCGGTGCAACCTTTAAAATACTCCTTCCGGTATAATTTATTATTTCCTCCGTAACTCTTTAGCTGCATGAGTTTCTAAAAACGTCAGTTTCACATTAGATATCACTTTCATTTTTTCCCATAAGTGGTAAATTTTTTAATGTGAATTGACTATTTTACCCTTACTTTTTTCCTACTTAACACTAAGCATTGCACCTGGTTTTTTCGTTAATCTAATTAAGGATTCTTAATGATTCCCACCAAATTGTAATATTACTCAACTACTTTGCAATGAATTGAAGCCAAGAGTTCATCAATTAATGTCGATCAAATTTTTGGGGTTATAAACCCTAGATCTGCCCCTCTTCATTCAACACCCTCTCTCTCTCCAGAATTTTCTTCAGCCTTCCTGTTCACCTGTTCATTTCATTCTCACATCCTCTCCTCGTTTCACTTCTTCTCTGTCTTTCCTTCAACCAAAAAGAACAAGTATTTTTTCTGGGAAAAAAATGAAGCAAATTGATGTTGAACCACTTTTAGATGCATTCTGTGAGGAGGATGACAAGGAGAAGTACTTCAGGATCAAAGAGTTGATGGATGTTGTTGATTGTAACCCTAATTGGCGAGGTGAGTTCAAAAGGCTTGTTCAAAATCCTGAAACCCCAAATCGACTTGGGGATGTTGGTTTCGCAGCCTTGTGCTCGGTGGTTGCGAACATCAAGGAGGTTGAAGACAAGGAAGCGGAGATGGGTGAGTCCTCTGAGCCGATCCCACTTGCTATCGAGCTTCCAACAGCAGATCTGGCGTTGGATGCTCCAACACCAACACTTTTGGCCATTGAAGGTCCCCCTACAATTGTGAAGAGAAGGAAGAAGGCAGTTTACTCTCCTACGAAGGAGTACAATCTCAGATCTACTAAACAGATCTTGGAGAAAGTCGAGAAGCCGAAATTTGTTGCCTCTGCAAAGGGGAAGAAGAAGAAGTTGAGCGAAGACGAAGGTGTTGCAGTGATAGGATGTCGGACTAGGTCTCAGACAAGGAAAGTTGCGGTGGAGGAAGGGCCTTGGATTCCTAGGAGGTCAACCACTCGCAAAGAGGACCCTGTGTACAAACATTGGCGTGATGTGTACCTCCCTGCTCATAGGGAGGATTATGATTTATGAGTCCTTTGCGTTGTTGCCCAACTAGGTGATGTTTTTTGCCTCTGATGTTTTTTTTATGCTTCATTTTATTGCTATGACGTTGAATTGTTGGTTGGTTGATGCTTTGTTATTCTGGTTGGCAGCTTGAATGAAGTCTGGATCATTTGGGCTAAGGTGTGGTCTTGCATTATCTTGTTGTATTATGACTTCCTTTAGCACACCTTCTGGCCAATTTCTCATGATTGATGGAATGACATTGTTGAGCACCATGTCCTTCATGACTGCTCCTGTGACACTATCTATTGCTTTAGTCTCTATTGTTCCTTTTGGTCTATTCTTGCTGGAATGCTTTGCTGGCACTTTCTTAATAAATGGGAATATCCCAAACTTTCCATCATGGACCATCTTGCCATCTTCGTCATATAAGGGCCTGGATGTGACACCCATGAACATTGCCTTTATATTAAATCTTTTGGATTGTTGGCATCTGTATGGGTCATCTTCTCTTGGTAGCAAGTAGAATTTCCTTGTTTTTGGGTTAAGGTAGAACCATTTCTCATCTATGTGTACCACATTAGACATGTTGTCAAAGGTAGCTGGTTCTGTTCTGGTGGCTGGAAGTATATGAGACAAGACCCACCTCATTCTTGCCAACTTGTGTGCCTCTGTCACTGAAGGGTGGTTACTACTTGTGTGAGCCCTGAGTCTCCCTCTTTTTAGTAACCTATGCACAGTAGTGTGAGAGACGTTTAAGGCACTTGCAAATGACCTGATAGTTGTCCTCTTGTTGAGACGAATTGACTGAAGCAACTCATTAGGGATCTCTTTTACTTTTGGACCAACTTTGCCTGCTTTGTTTGATTTCACCTCTATGATACCTCCTGCCTCTCTTTGCCTCTTTGCATCCCTCCAGACTCTATTGACTGTTGTCCTATGCACACCAAACTCACTTGTAATTCTCGACTTAGCACCCCAAGGAAACTTCCCATTTGTTTCTACACTTAACAATTTGTCAATTAATTGTCTTTTTGCTGCAATGTCATTTCTGGTTTACTGCCACTGTGTGCTTCATCTTCATTTCTTCATGTGGTTTGCTGGTTCACATTAACTACAGGTACATGAGATGATCTTGATGAAGAAGAACTGGACAGATTGCTGGCCAGTCATATTGTAGTATCTCAGACCACCCTCCTCCAAAAGCCTGTCTACGTTGTAGAAGCCATCCAGTGGAGCATGCCTTGAATGATTCTGCATTTTGCAATGGAGCAGAAGATTCACTCTACTTAAGCTGGTGGCAGAGCATCTTCTTGGTAGCAAGTAGAATTTCCTTGTTTTGGGTTAAGGTAGAACCATTTCTCATCTATGTGTACCACATTAGACATGTTGTCAAAGGTAGCTGGTTCTGTTCTGGTGGCTGGAAGTATATGAGACAAGACCCACCTCATTCTTGCCAACTTGTGTGCCTCTGTCACTGAAGGGTGGTTACTACTTGTGTGAGCCCTGAGTCTCCCTCTTTTTAGTAACCTATGCACAGTAGTGTGAGAGACGTTTAAGGCACTTGCAAATGACCTGATAGTTGTCCTCTTGTTGAGACGAATTGACTGAAGCAACTCATTAGGGATCTCTTTTACTTTTGGACCAACTTTGCCTGCTTTGTTTGATTTCACCTCTATGATACCTCCTGCCTCTCTTTGCCTCTTTGCATCCCTCCAGACTCTATTGACTGTTGTCCTATGCACACCAAACTCACTTGTAATTCTCGACTTAGCACCCCAAGGAAACTTCCCATTTGTTTCTACACTTAACAATTTGTTAATTAATTGTCTTTTCTGCTGCAATGTCATTTCTGGTTTACTGCCACTGTGTGCTTCATCTTCATTTCTTCATGTGGTTTGCTGGTTCACATTAACTACAGGTACATGAGATGATCTTGATGAAGAAGAACTGGACAGATTGTTGGCCAGTCATATTGTAGTATCTCAGACCACCCTCCTCCAAAAGCCTGTCTACGTTGTAGAAGCCATCCAGTGGAGCATGCCTTGAATGATTCTGCATTTTGCAATGGAGCAGAAGATTCACTCTACTTAAGCTGGTGGCAGAGCATCTAATTTGCATAACTAACCTAGGTGCACAGTGTGTGAATGTGATTAATTTTCTGTAAAGAATTATTACTTGATCATGTCTGTAATTTTTTTTGGGAAGAACGTGATTTGATTACTTTAGAATTCTAATGGGGGGGGAGTATATATAGTAGGTGTGTACCAAATGTTGGGCAAACAATGTTTAAATGTGGTTGGTAAAAATTGGTTCCAAAATTGAATTTGGCAAAATTGTCAAATTTTTGCTTCACTGGAATTTTGGCTCCAAAATTCCCTCCAAGTTCTGCCTCTCACGTGGAATTAGAAAATTTTGGCTCCAAAAAGGAGATTCCCATGTGGTGGGACCATGTAGATTAACATTTCTAAATTATTTCTCTTGGTCCCCACTTGCTTAAACACACTACCCTTTAAACTACCTAATCACCCAAACAAAAAATTGCCTCAAAAACCGTGCTTCAAAAAGTGAAGCAACTAAAGAGTTACGGAGGTAGTATTTACTTTTGTAAAATTGTAGGTGTCACGTATCAATTAAGGTAATTAATATTTGGGTAAATACGTTGGTATTACTTCGAAATTGTATTATCCGAATATCCTCTTCCTTTCTCTTGTTTGTCCTGTTTACTTTAATTGAATTCCCAAATGTTTGTGTTGTTTAGAATTTTTTCTAATTTTAACTTTAACTTTATCTCCTTTTCTAGAATTTTTTGTGGGGAAATACCAAGGAAATAGGCCATTTTGTGAAATAATATCGCGATAAAAACTTTTTGTGGAGAAATACCAAACAAAATTTAAGTTTTGTCTTGAGGTACCAAATTAAAGTACCATTTTCCGACAAAAAAGTCAATATTTCGGCATTGACCCTGTGCATGTATTACACCACTTGCTTCCATCATTTCCCCCCACGCGCACCTTCTTTCTCCCACTTCACCCCTCCTTCCATGACTTCACTTTTCTCTCTTCATTTCATTATTCCATTACTTCACTTCTCTCTCTTCATTTCATTATTCCTCATCTTCCAAAATCACCCCTCACAAACCCACTAACACTGATTCCCACTTTCTYTCTCCTCTTCATCACTGTGAATTTGTGATAGTCGGGGTTGTACCCAAATCATAAACGCCAACAAAATTTGCCYAACCTTGATTACCTTTCTCAACTTTAACTAGATTCAATTCGGCTATGACTTTTCCATCATCAATCCTAGGTACAACAAAGGAAAGCGACCTACCTCGAGTAGATAGGGCAGACTTATAGGAGGGATTAACATGCTTAGAAGCAGGGCCACCGTTCTGAACACCACCAGCATCACATTTTGCATTCAAATCCCCAAAAGAGCCAACTTGCAAGTGAKAGGAAGGGTTCGGGTTCGCAATCAGCCYAGAAACCTGATGACACATTTTGCACTCAATTACCAACGTTCCCTGCCTGAACAGAGGTCGTAGAGCCACCGTGAGACTCACCAGTACACCCTGTGGTACCCTTGTTCCCCAAATCACCCCCGATCGAAGGTAGGGTTTGTGCGACATGACTATTAACATGCGAAATCCGCACTAGGCTTTTCAATTAAGCTTGCGAATCCCTAATCCCAKGCTGGAGAAAGGACGATGCAAAACAAATAGCCSAAAATTACAGAGAGAAACTGATTGAAATGGAAGAGAGAKGGAGAGAATGGTTAAGTTGGGAGGAGAGAGAAAGAAGAGGTGAGTGAGTGAATAGAAGTGAATAGGTKTAGGGTGAGGTAATAAAAGAGAGTGGAGGACACGCACAAGAGAATGTTCGATTCCGACGAGTCAACACCAGAAAATAGACTTTTTTGTCGGAAAATCATAAAGTGGTATCTCAAGACAAAACTTAAATTTTGTTTGGTATTTCCCCACAAAAAGTTTTTATCACGGTATTATTTCGCAAAATGTCATTTATCTTGGTATTTCCCCACAAAAAATTCCCTTTTCTATAAATAAATTAACCATATTTATTATTTTTCATTCATTATACGGAGTACTAGATAAAAATTCAATAACTCTCTTTTCAAAGAAGAATGTCTTGAATAAGCCATTTTCTTTTCAAACAATTCATTTTCTATACAATCAAATTCCCCAAATTCGTTCTTTCTCTCTAAAACCCTAACTTTTTTCTTCAACCATCGGGGCTACCGTCATCTCTTTCATGTGGTAAGCCCCAAATTTTCTTTCTACTGCTTTCTCTTTTTTGCTTTTTGTTCATGAATAATCCTTTTTTCTACTCTTACGAGAGTTTTATCCCCAATTCTTGAGTTTTCTATCTCTGTATGACAATTTTAGCCCCAATTTTTGGGTTTATATTATCTCCTTTTGTGAGAGTTTGGAGTGTAGTTTTCTTGTCTTCCCTTAAGGAAGGTCAGATTATCTAGGTTTTGTTTTTATCGTTTGTCGGAGAATGGAATTCAGGGTTTCACAATCTAAGAAAAATTCATAAAATCACAAAAGATGTTCACCCAAACAACTGCGCATCAGCGGATGTTATGCCGAATCAGAGCAACTCACAGGTTGATTGCTTCGGATGAAGATTTTTATTAAAGCTATTTTAAATCGAATCTGCGAAAGTAACGAGTTCTAGGGTGTTTGTATTTTGTTGGAATTTTGTTTTTCCTCCATTGATTGTAAGTGTCTTTTGTCTATTTCTTACTAGTATTCTTGCACACGCATACGTGCATGATTTTATACGAAATACATTAAATTTAATTTGCACCATTATTTTTAAATATAAAGAAAATATATAGAAAAAAAATAATATTCCTCGTAATCTCTATTACATAATATTATAATATTAAATTTTTTTCACAATAAAACTCTTATTAATTGATTTATCATTACTATGTAATATGAGATGTTTTATTAGCATTTGTATTTATTTTCAATGAACAATTAATTATGTACTTGATTATTAGAAGCGTATAATATGAAAATTTGTGATACTCTAAATAATGATTTTTATGTAAAAAAAATTAATAAATAAAATAAAAGTATTTTGCAATGAATAAAATAGAATTTTTCACTATGTCTTTATAATTAATACAGTAGTAAGTTCCTCATTTTTTGTCAGACATTATTTAGGATTATGCATTAATTGTGTTTTGAATTTTACATGATTGAATATTAAATTTGACAAGTTATTGCATAGAAATAAATGTTTGTTTTGTAATAATATAAGTATAATGTTGAATTGAATTTCACAGGGGGACACCATTGCTCCCCCCCTTCACTTATATAATAGAGATTAATGAAATCCCTATTCTTCTTGTCCAAAAAGTAAGATGATTATATTCACCCCTCTTCTTAATTAAAGATTCATTATTTCTATTTTTTTTTTATATCAATTTCAAACAAGCAAACAAAAAAGAACGAGGAATATATATATATTTAATTTATTGAGATATTTGAAGTAAAATTAATAGCAAATCTTTTATATTTTAAAAATGGATGGATGAGATAAGTTTGGGTGAAACATCAAGAATAATGAGGAAATAAGTAAGGGTAATGTGAGATATTTAAGGGGTACAAATAACGTAATGAGTAAAAAGTGAAGTATGAAAAAAGAAATTAAACAAATGTAAAGATAAAAGAACACTAAAACAGTAAACGGAAAATAAATTGAATGAGAGGAGACGTGAAAATATTCATCCATGTGCTTGCTTGTAATTTCCAAAGTCTCTAGCTACAAGTTAGACCATTGGAGTGGTTTTTTCCCATTAGCTTGGTCAAGCAAATTAGCTTTGCTCGAGGTAAAACCACTGTCTGGGAAAATAGTTTTATACTAGTTCCAACAAGTAATGAAGGATTTGGCTATGCTCTATAGTATTGAAGAAAAATGAGGGATTTAATTCTAACGCTTTTGACGAGTGGACTAATCTCTAACGGGAGTTTGCATTGGTAATTCACTACTAATTCAATGGGTAGTACGTATCCCCTAACTATTTTTTTTAATTCACAATGCTCGATTACGATATCTTGGTTAAATAGCTTGAAGCCCTTAATATCTCAAGTCAACTTTTGTTGGTTACTCTTATGTAATCAAATATTGGACAAAAATATTAAACTATGTCATGTTAATTGGCTTATTATTTACGTTGACGTATGAGCATCAAGCAATTCAATTAGTGACTCGATTTCTCTCTCTAAAAATGTGATGACAAGCAACATGAGCGCACAGTTGTAAAAGTAATAGACGAATATTTTGAATCAAAGTTATTATGTCTTCCAATGTGCTTGAAGATACTTTTGATTAAGTTGATGACAAYAAGAATATCACCCTCAATGTTGACCTATAAGAAAGCCATTATAAAAGCTATTATTTCAACAATTAAGGGTGAAGTGAAAACCTAAATTGTTGGTTAAGTGTCTAAATTGTTTAAATTTCATTACTAATCTAGTAACAAATCCAACCCAAAACCAATCTAAAAACCAACAACTATCGACTTGATTGACCAATTTGACATGTATTGATAAAGTTGGGCATGTCTCGGGCCGAGCGATACGGTACGACATGAAATGAACACAAGCCTATGATCGGCATGACATGATACAAGAGGCACGCCAATGGACAGTGAACAACATTTTTAAAAACTAATACTTCGTACATAAAATATTAAGAATTATAAATAAGACACATAGGTTGACATGACACAGCGTGACACGACACGAATCTCAATTTAAGAAACTTGTCACGAATCCGACCTGACACAACGTATTCGTTGACCCTATTGGCACGGCCTAACACGGGCTTGGCACGAGGGGCCGTCCGGGCACAACGTCAAAGAAAGAAACGGCTATTAAAGCTAAAAATACCAAACAATGAAATTTCCCGGTTTTTCATCAACAACATTACTCCTATCTTCGACTCTCACTCAAAATAAAGAGATCAATCATCTTGGTAGCAAATAGATTTTTCCTTGTTTTTTGGGTTAAGTACGATTTTATACCTATTTTCATCTATGTGACCAATTTATACAAATGTTGTCAAGGTAGCGTGGCTTCTGTTTTGTTGTTTGGTTGTGAGTAGTATTTATGAAGACAAGATCCTGCTCATTCTTCTGCTCAACTTGTGTTGCTCTGCTCACTCGAAAGGTGAGTGGATTACTCAACTTGTGTGAGCCCTGAGTTCTCTTTTTTAGTAAACCTATGCATTAGTAGTGTGGAGAGACGTTTAGGCACTTGCAAATGACTGTAGTATGTCCTCTTGTTAGACGAATTGACTGGTAGCAACATCCAGGACTTTCTTTTACTTTTGGACCAACTTTGCCTGCTTTGTTTGATTTCACTCTCTATTATGATACCTCCTGCCTCTCTTTGCCTTCTTCTCGCACCTCCAGACTTCTATTGATGTTGTCCTATGCACACACAAAACTCACTTGCTAATTCTCGACTTAGCACCCCAAGAGAACTTCCCATTTGTTTACATACTTAACTATTGTTAATTAATTGTCTTTTGCTGCAGGTCATTCTCGGTTTACTGCCACTGTGTGCTTCATCTTCATTTTCTTCATGTGGTTTCTGGTTCACATAACTACAGGTACATGAGATGATCTTGATGAAGAACTGGACAGATTGCTGGCCAGTCAATTGTCGTAGTATCTCAGACCACCCCTCCTCCAAAACCTGTCTACGTTGTAGAAGCATCCAGTGGAGCATGCTAGATATTATGAATTTCTGCAATGGCAGAAGATTTCACTATCTACTTAAGCTGGTGGCAGATGCATCATTTTCAATTTGCATAATACTAGGTGCATCTAGTGTGAGATGTGATTAATTTTCTGTAAAGATTATATACTTGATCATGTCTTAATTTTTTTTTGGGTAAAACATTGATTTTGATTAATATAGAATTCTAATTGGGGGGGGGGGGGGGGGAGTATATATAGTAGGTGTGAACAAATGTTGGCAAACAATGTTTTAAATGTGGGTTGGTAAAATTGTTCCAAATTGAATTGCAATTGTCAATTTTTTGCTTCACTGGAATTTGGCTCAATTCCTCCAAGTTCTGCCTCTCACGTGGATAGAAAATTTTGGCTCCAAAAAGGATCCCATGTGGTGGGATGTAGATTAACTATTTCTAATTTATTTCTCTTGGTCCCCACTGCTTAAACACACTACTTTAAACTACCTAATACCAACAAAATTGCCTCAAAAACCGTGCTTCAAAATAGTGAAAGCAACTAAGAGTTACGGAGGTGTATTACTTTTGTAAAATTGTAGGTGTCACGTATCAATTAAGGTAATTAATTTTGGGTAAATACGGTTGGTATTACTCTCGCAATCTGTTTATCCGAAATATCCTCTTCTTTCTCTTGTTCCTGTTTACTTTAATTGAATTCCAATGTTGTGTTGTTTAGAATTTTTTCTAATTTTAACTTTAACTTTATCTCCTTTCTAGAATTTTTTGCGGGAATACCAAGGAAATAGGCATTTTTGTGAAATAATATCGCGATAAAAACTTTTTGTGGAGAAATAAACAAAATTTAAGTTTGTTTGAGGTACAAATTAAGTACCATTTTGACAAAAAGAGTCAATATTTCGGCATTGACCCTGTGCATGTTTACACCACTTGCTTCCATCATTTCCCCCCACGCGCACCTTCTTTCTCCACTTCACCCCTCCTTCCATACTTCACTTTTTCTTTATTTATTTCCTACTTCACTTCATCTCTTTCATTCATTATTCCTCATTTCCAAAATACCCCTCACAAACCACTAACACTTGATTCCCACTTTCTTCTCTCTTCATCACTGTGAATTTGTAGTCGGGGTTGTACCTAAAGCATAAACGCAACAAAATTTGCCCAACCTTGATTACCTTTCACAACTTTAACTAGATTCAATTCGGCTATGACTTTCCATCATCAACCAGGTCAACAAAGGAAGCGACATACCTCGGTAGTAGGGCAGATTTATAGAGGGATTAAATGCTTAGAAGCAGGGCCCCCGTTCTGAACACCACCAGCATCACATTTTGCATTCAAACCCCAAAGAGCCAACTTGCAAGTGAGAGGAAGGTCCGGTGTTCGCAATCAGCCCAGATACCTGATGAACAATTTGCACTCGATTACCAACGTTCCCTGCCTGAACAGAGGTCGTAGAGCCACCGTGAGACTCACCAGTCACCCTGTGGTACCCTTGTTCCCCAAGACCCGATCAGAGGTAGGGTTTGTGCGACATGACTATTAACTAGGGTGTTCAAAAATATCCGATCCGATCATCTGATCCGTGATCCGCTTGATCCGATCCGAAAAATCGGATACCGATCCGGTTTTTAAGTTTCGAATTTCAGATCGGATATCCGAAAATTTTCGGATCGGATTCGAGATAGGAATTTTTGCACTTCGGATATTTCGGATATCGAAATATTCCGATTTTTTTATAAAAAATAATATAATATGGACAAATAAAAGAAAAATGGGTAAAATATATATTTGATCCGGATCCGATTGATCCGATCCGAAATTTCGGATATCGGATCGATTCGATCGAAAATAATAGTTCGATATTTGGAGTCGATATCCGATAATTATTTCGGATCGAATTCGATCGGTATTTCCCGATCCGAAAATATTCGATATCCAGATTTTCGGATCGGATTATCCGATTTGAACACCCTACTATTAACATGCGAATTCGCACTAGGCTTTTCAATTAGCTTCTGAATCCCTAATCTCATGCTGGAGAAAAGGCGTGCAAAAAAATAGCCCAATTACAGAGAGAAACTGATTGAAATGGAAGAGAGAGGGAGAGATGGTTAAGTTGGGAGAGAGAAGAAGAGTGAGTGCGTATAGAAGTGAATAGTGTAGGGTGAGGTAATAAAGAGAGTGAGGACACGCACAAGAGAATGCTCGATTCCGACGAGTCAACACCAGAAAATAGACTTTTTTGTCGGAAAATCATAAATGGTATCTCAAGACAAAACTTAAATTTTGTTTGGTATTTCCCCAAAAAAGTTTTTATACAGCTATTATTTCGCAAAATGCCATTTATCTTGGTATTTCCCCACAAAAATTCCTTTCTATAAATAAATTAACCATATTATTATTTTTCATTCATTATACGGTAGTACTAGATAAAATTCAATAACTCTCTTTCAAAGAGATTGTCTTGAATAAGCCATTTTCGTTTCAAACAATCATTTTCTATAAATCAAATTCCCCAAATTTCGTTCTTTCTCTCTAAAACCTAACTTTTTCTTCAACCATCGGGGTACCGTCATCTCTTTCATGGTGGTAAGCCCAAATTTTCTTTCTACTGCTTTCCTTTTTTTGCTTTTTTGTTCATGAATAATCCTTTTTCTATCTCTTTCGAGAGTTTTATCCCAATTCTTGAGTTTTTCTATCTCTGTATGACAATTTTAGCCCAATTTTTGGTTTATTTACTCCTTTTGTGAGAGTTTGGATGAGTTTTCTTGTCTTCCCTTAGAGAAGGTCAGATTATCTAGGTTTTTTTTTTATCGTTTGTCGGAATGGAGATAGGGTTTCACAATCTAAGAAAGAATTCATAAAATCACAAAAGATGTTCACCAAAACAACTGCGCATCAGCGGATGTTATGCCGAATCAGAGCGAACTCACAGGTTGTATTGCTTCGGATGAAGATTTTTATTAAAGCTATTTTAAATCGAATCTGCGAAGTAACGAGTTTGGTGTTGTATTTTTGTTGGAATTTTTGTTTTTTCCTCCATTGATTGTAAGTGTCTTTTGTCTATTTTTACTAGTATTCTTTGCACACGATACGTGCATGATTTTGTATACGAAATACATTAATTTTATTTTTGCACCATTATTTTTAAATATAAAGAAATATTAGAAAAAAATAATTCCTCTGTAATCTCTTTACATAATTTATAATAATTAAATTTTTTTCACAATAAGAATCTATATTAATGTGATTTATCATTACTATGTAATATGAATGTTTGTTATTAGCATTTAGTATTTATTTTCAATGAACAATTAATTATGTACTTGATTATTAGAAGCGTATAATTATGAAATTTGTGATACTCTAAATAATGGATTTTTTATGTAAAAAAATTAATAATAAAAATAAAGTATTGTTGCAATTGAATAAAATAGGAATTTTTTCACTATGTCTTTTATAAGTTAATACAGTAGTAAGTTTCCTCATTTTTTGTCAGACATTATTTAGGATTATGCATTAATGTGTTTTTGAATTTTACATGATTGAATATTAAATTTGACAAGTTTATGCATAGAATAAATGTTTTTTGTAATAATAGTTAGTATAATGGTTGAATTGGAATTTCACAGGGGACACCATGCTCCCCCCTTCACTTATATAATAGAGATTAATGAAATCCCTATTCTTCTTGTCCAAAAAGTAAGATGTTATTATATTCACCCCTCTCTTAATAAAGATTCATTTTTATTAATTCTCTCATCAATTTCAAACAAGACAAACAAAAAGAAACGGGGAGTATTATTTTATTTATTTGAGATATGTGAGTAAATTAAAGCAAATCTTTTATATTTAAAAATGGATGGATGAGATAAGTTTGGGTGAAACATCAAGAATATGAGGAAATAAGTAAGGGGTAATGTGAGATATTTAATAAGAATAATATAATGAGTAAAAAGTGAAGTATGAAAAAAGAATTAAACAAATGTAAAGGATAAAAGAACACATAAACAGTAAACGTGAAAATAAATTGAAATGGAGAGAGTACGTGAAATATATTCATCCATGTGCTTGCTTGTAATTTCCAAAGTCTCTAGCTACAAGTTAGACATTGGAGTGGTTTTTCCCATTAGCTTGTCAAAGAATTAGCTTTGCTGATGGTAAACCACTGTCTGGAAAATAGTTTTATACTAGTTCCAACAAGTAATGAAGGATTGGCTACGCTCTATAGTATTGAAGAAAAATGAGGGATTTAATTCTAACGCTTTTGACGAGTGGGCTAATCTCTAACGGGAGTTTGCATGGTAATTCACTACTAATCTATGGGTAGTATCCCCTAACTATTTTTTTTAATTCACAATGCTCGATTCCGATATCTTGGTTAAATTGCTTGAAGCCCTTAATATCTCAAGTCAATTTTGTTGGTTATCTATGTAATCAAATATTGGAAAAAATATAACTATGTCATGTTAATTGGCTTATATTTACGTTAGTATAGATCAGCATAAAGTGACTCGATTCAATATGGAAACATTATACTACCTCTAAAAATAAGATGACAGAAATAACAGTATGTCAAAAGTTAATAGAGATTTTTGATTATTTCCTTTCTTTTTATCAAATACATCGTCACTGTAATTTACAATGTGTTTCGTATTGATTATACTTTTGATTAAGTTGATGACAAAGAATATCACCCTCAATGTTTGACCTATAAGAGCCATTATAAAGCTATTATTTCAACAATTAAGGTGAAGTGAAAACCTAATTGTTGTTAATGTTCTAAATTTTAATATTCATTACTAATCTAGTAACAAATTCAACCCAAAACCAATAAAAACCAACAACTATGACTTGATTGACCAATTTGACATGTATTGATAAAGTTGGGCATGTCTCGCGCGAGCGATACGGTACGACATGAGATGAACAAGCCTATGATCGGCATGACATGACTACAAAGAGGCACGCCACATGGCAGTGAACAACATTTTTAAAAACTAATACATAAAATATTAAGAATTATAAATAAGACACACATAGGTTGACATACACACGTGACACGACACGATCATCTAATTTAAGAAACTTGTCACGAGCCCGACCTGAACACAACTATTCGTTGACCTATTGGCACGGCTAACACGGGCTTGGCAGTTGCACGAGGGCCGTCCGGGCACAACGTCAAAGAAAGAAACGGCTATTAAAGCTAAAAATACCAAACAATGAAATTTCCCGGTTTTTCATCAACAACATTACTCCTATCTTCGACTCTCACTCAAAATAAAGAGATCAATCAATGAATCGTCGTCATCATCTTCTTCAACAGAACACCTGTTCCTTGATAATTAACCTAATACAGAGCGTTAGCGCTGTTTCATGCCGACAGTGCTA
>SNQN01000834.1:0-30847 GCA_008642245.1 Bassia scoparia | reverse complement strand
CGAGAGACCTTCTGGAAAGTGGTGACCGCGCTCCCCGCTATCCATTTTTTTTGTTGTAAGAGAGTCATAGAAGGACGAAGATGAGAATCGATTTTCACAATCTCATGAATCGATAGGAAGCTTTAACACTAGCAATCCCTCACTCTCTCCAATCTTCTAATTTTGTTTGTGAAAGGGGTTCCACTTCCAACTTGGTAGTAATCTGTCTATTCGAACATGCAATACTTGAATAGTCAACAACAAACAAAACCACTACACTGTACTCACCTTCGTACATCGTACTATATAAACAACAAATTCCAATCTCACCTAAGAAACTCTCTCTCAATCATTCAATTTTCAATAATTCAACAACTTCTCTAGTAGTAAACTAACTCTGTTATTCACCAAAATTTTCCAAGAAAAGAACCAAAAAAACTCCGAGAATTAGATTTTCTGTTTCTTTCGCAAATTCCGAATTTCAAGAAAAATAGACGAAAGTAGCAACTGAGCAACTATGTCAACTTTGAGTTCGCAGCATTCGTATATTCTTTGAATCCGATCGTCCCGAGCAGATTAATGGCGGGTGATCATCGCAATCCGATTCGTACCGGAGAAGTCTCTTGACTTTTTGGTGCCGTTTCAGGTTTTCTCGTCGTCTTCATTCATCTCGCACTTAATCTCAGGTATACTTTCTTTCATCAGAAATTTGTGTACTTTGATTTTTGTAAAGTTGAATGATAGTTGTAATTGCTGATTGATGCTGTTGCGGTTTGATTCTAGGGCTGGAGCGTTGTTTGTGAGTGTTTTCTTCAGTTCGTCAAGTGACAAACTGGTGCTGAAAAGAAGCGTAAATCTGATTGACAAGGATGGCGGTCAAGGAACTGTAATGCATTCGTTAATCAGTTTTTCGTGATGTAAATTGTTTATTAGTGTTGATGAATATGATGAATTCGTTCTGGTATTTATTTATTATTGGAAAGCTGTTTCTACTGTTTAATTAATCCGTATCATGTTAGGATTACCGAAATTTCGCTTTTATTGTAGTAATGAACTCATGATGCAATGTAGTTGGAAAGAAGATTGCGAATCGTTTCCTTAATGCAAGATTATTTCTCAATTGCTTGGTGCAGTGGTTTATTTATCAATCATTGGTGATCGTTTCTTTGACTTGATTAATTGATCTTAATGCTAGATACACTTGGTAAATGTGTTTTAGTTGTTTTTAGAAAGCACTAAAGATAACCAGAAGTTGCAGTTTAGATTAACTTGGGTGAAAAGATTGAATGCTAACAATGTGGAATTATTTGATTTAATTTCCTTGATAACGAGACCAATAACTTATTAAGTTGTAGTTGAGACTTGAGATACTAAAACTAGCCTGTTATTCCATGGATTTATTTACGACAAGTAAATTTATGAGTTTTAGCCTAACATTCTTGGAGTTGAGATAGAAGTATATATTTTGTTATAAACTTATAATTGGCTATTGCCTATGGGCAAGAAACTATGGCACAGTTAATAGCACTTGTTCTACCAACAATCAACATTTCGTTTTATTTCATCAGCGTGCAAGCAGTTGTCCTCCTATATTTATTTGTCTAATTTGTAGGTGAAATGAAATAAATCACAGTATATTTCTCATCCTAACTTTGTATTATGCTGTGACATGTGACGCTTGTTTGATGATGTTATAGCTCATAAATTGCTTGTTTACATATTAGAGGCTTCATTCTGGCTAGGAACAACGAGCTTGTTACGATGACTTCCAACTTTTAACTGTTATTCATTCAGGTTTTGAGAACTGTAAATGAGCAACCCTATCTGTTAATTTGACTTCTGAAGACTCAACTGCTTGTTGTTTTGGATGGATTTCAATGTTATAATCATGCTTTTGTTTTGCATTTTCTTCACCATATGCTCCGTCATTTTTTAGGATACAAGTGCTTATGAACAGTCCATTGCTTCTGCTTTGTGTGACTATTTGGAAATTGGTGGGACGGGAAGACAAGTGTTTGGATTCCAATGAATCTACTCTTATCACTGCTCTCATGGGTGGCATAATTGGCCATTATTCTGTAGCACTGGAGATACTTGGTCCTGAGATTGGTGTTCTGAGTGATTCACATCCTCGATTGATCACAACCTTCAAGGTGAATGCCTGTCTACCTCCTGTCACCTGAAAGAGGTTTTTTTTGTGAGATGTTCAAGACAAGTTTTGCAAATTATTTTCAAAATAAACAAAGTTTATTCTGAGTTTTGAGCATTGAGATTGCATGTATGTGATTTTCCTTCTTGACTGTCAGACTGTTCGTAAGGGTACAAATGGGTGACAAAAACAGGGCTCTTGGCTGCTGCAGCTGAGGCTGTGTAATGGAGTTACCTTTGTTGTTGTGGACTTTCACAGCTAGCTGTCCTTTTGATGTTGCTCTGAAACAACTGCTGGTTATACCCCTTGCAACGCCTCGCAGGATTATGTGGAAGTTGATTGATTCTTTTTTGGGAGCAACACTGCAATTCAGTGGATTCTGTTTTTCGTAAAAAGGTAATATCTTACCAAGATCAGATTCAATCACAATACAAGAGATTGTCTACATTCATGTTATTGTCAGCGATTTGCTTAATTTTCACAATTAGAGCTTTCATTTGCATATATGCACGTATCATTTTGTGGATGTTGCATTCACTAGCTTAAGGATTTTCTGCGCATCTTTGTTTCCATTTCTGTTTTCTTGATATTGCATTTGCCCTGCCTACATTGTATTCTACACATGCACGTGCACCTATTGCTCCATTTTCCCTCCAAATCTCTTCATTTTTGGGAGTTTATTATGCTAATTAAAGAAGAAGGGAAAATAGATCCTTCCTTTCCTTCCCTCAACTCTTTAGTCAACAGAGAAATCACTCTCTTCTCTTTATTTCCTTTTATCTAAACGACGTGTAAATGTTTCTTCTCTTTTGTTGCTTACTGCTAACACCTGTGCATAGATCTTCCTGCAAACTAATTCTATAATTATTATTGATTCCCTGCAATCGTTTTTAACTAATTCGTATTTTGTTTAATCTATAATCAAATTTACCGTTTCATCTACTTTGATGAGCAAACCCTTCCCCGCCTCCACCTCCACCTCATCTCCACCTCCTTTTAGCCATGGACTGTAGATCTTGTCCGTCTCGCCCCATGTGTTTCTGCTTTTGACACAATATTATGCTAAATAGACTCGTGTTTCCTAATTTGTAGCTTGTACAATAAATTGCTCTTAAAATTATTATATGGTCTTTTTCTTAAATCTTGATGCTAACGTTTCCTCTATCAACTTTAATGTCCGAGAAGCATCAAGTGTATTGTTCCTTGACAATTATTCTGCAATTGTTGCTAAGACATTACATCACTATTAGGTTTCTTCTGTTCTTTCTTCATTATCATTAGTGTTATTGTTGCAACTTTTATTAGGTTGTTAAGATAGCAAACTTTCGCTTCTGTTCCAATAATATCCACGTAGGAGGAACTTGATGTTAAGATTACGTCAATACACTGATGTATTCATGTATATTTTGTGTCGTTAGTCTCTTTTTTACCAATTTGCATCAGGTTTGTTAATCAACTACTTACTGTATTCTTATCTGATATTGAAGGTGTTGGAAGCGGGGACCAACTGTTAAGCATATATCTCAGCTTCTAAGTCCTCGACAACAATTCAATCTCTTGTTTCGATTCTGCTCACCACACTGCTGACTTCTTACGCCTTTTCTTACATATTCTGAACATGGTCCGAGAACCTTATTAGCCGGCATGTCCATTTGCATCATTTAGATATTAGAATGATGCTATAGTATCTATAGTTTAATACCCTAACACTTCTGACAAACCGTATGATCGTGGTGATATAATGTGAAAGCACAGATAAACAGCACCCTGATTCTTAGCTTTTTTCCCCCTTTTGGGTATATCATACTTTCATGCTAACCAAAGCTACATGTCATTTACAACTTTGTAGTCTAACATGTACACCATCCCTCTCTTTGATTTATTTAGACACTCAATCAGTTGAAGTTGTCTACTGTTTGTAGGAAATATACGTGATATATGAATAATCGATACGCATGGAATCTCTTATTTTTGTACTATATTGTGAACACCAATCTACACATAATGTACATAACTTAAAGGTCGATAAGAAAAAAACATAAATACGAGTATGATACAAAGCAATTCTAATCCAGATAACAAGTATTTAACTCATAGTAGTAGTATACACACATATGTGAATCACAGCATAACAGCAGATCATGTCAAAGCAGCCTTCGCAGGTTTCATAGCAGCAAAACCAGCAGCACAATGGAAACAACTGCACTCAGAAAACATAATTAAGTGAGATACTTTCCCCTCTGGCCCTCTTCTTAGATGTAGCATTGTGCATCTAGGAATAACATAATTATTGTCACGGGATATGTTAGATTTATTGACTGAATATAAACTTTTTTGTTATGTTTACTTATGTAGTGTATCGATTAGAGTGGGATCAGTCATCGTCAAATGTAAAGTCAAATAGTATATCCGTCGATATTAATAGACTCAGAAAAATAATTAAGCTTTTTGTCTATTCTCATTATCCCGATCAAAATCGAATATATCTAAGGGTATGTAAGTATTATCGACAGAATAGGATATAATCTGGTCAAATATTACATAGATAAAACAACACAAACAATGACAATAGAATGACAAGATACCTACCAAAAAACCCAATCAAACTAGAATTTATAACCTAAAACATGGAAAAACGAGAGTGAAGACCAAGCCTTGAATTATTAAGATATTATGCAAGTATGGTAAGATTCATAAAAGGTTAAGTAAGTATATTAATACTATCTCTAAACTCTTAGACCTCTCTTCCACCACCCTACTTATACTTCGGTATGTAATATGAAGCTCATTTTTTTGCTATTCCTAAGATGAACACGAATCAAGCAGTGCCTTAAATTTTCCGGTAACAATCCAGTAATTACTAATTCTAATAAACATTGACTCTTAAATAGAGCGACCGATACGGAGAAGGAAATAACCGAACAGCCGTGACATAAGAGTGAGGTCCGATATTCCCTTATTACCTCTTTCTGACGGTTTACTTGACATCAATCACCAGTAAATGAATTTATTTGATAAATTTCCACTTGATTCTGGTGGGAACTGAAATGATTTGATACATAATTAGCCTGTCCATCATGCTGACTTGACCTTCGTTCTACTGCAAAAATCCAAGGTTAACAGAAGGCTGCATAATTCATACGTGATTGTTGGTTATGTATTTTTGTGGATTTGAAAATATCAGTCCCTATGGAATTTCTTACTCCTAAGATTCAGCTATATGTAGTTTAGGCATTACCATATGCTGGTTAAGGTCATTTGCAAATGCTAAACTTTTTACACTCAAGTAACCTAAGTTATTACTAATGATAGACTAAGTGCAAGTTTTAGTTTAAAGAATATCATGTATACTAATCGTGTATGGATACATATCTAAGAATGATGAACAACATATATCTATTGTGTTTCAATGTTGAATAATGCGGGTTATTAGTAACTTGCCAGATTGTTATAATTTATGATGGGTTAGGGTGTATTAAATTTAAAACACTTTATCTCGTCTTCCCCTGATAGAGGAAAAACAAAGATGTGTTCGATAGTCTTACTAATAATCTTAAATTAAATGTCTATCACTTCAATATTTTAGTGTAATAATAATGATCTTAAATTTATTAAGGTATACTGAGTCTCCGCATTATGTGTATTCACCCTTCTAGGAACTTATCCAGCCCTATTCCAACACACTTTTTGTCGGCGTCCTTTTCTTTCCTTGCTAATCCACATGCCTGGTACGATTGTTTAACCCTAAATGGGACTATCAGAGTCTCTCTGTCAAAAAAATAATGCCAGGATATTAAAAAACAAAGAAGTATAGGTTATATACTAAGTTTAAACTATTATGTTTGTAATAAACACTTATATTTTCTCAGCCTTTTTTACTTTTTGCCCTTCTTAATGCGTTACAGTAATAATTCCTTGGTATGAAGTTACTCCAGTTAGCTTTCTCCCTTATGATGATCATTGACCATATATAGTAGTGTATATATTAAGTGTTGTCAGTCGTTCATCAGATACTAAATATAATCCTGAATTACTCCTACCCACCTCTATTCCATTAAATTCATGTCTACTCCTCATAGCATTATCCCTTTATACAATTATCTACTGCCTCAACCAATTCCCAGCACAAATCTAACACATATAGTAAAAATCTATACATAATGTATAACTGGATGAAATATAGTACAACTTCAATAAATAAATTTAGAGTTCTTATTTAAATCATCCCGCTGAAATATAAAATTGGTCTGTAACATTAGACTAGGAGAGGTTGTGGTTTGAGATTGGTCCATGGAACCCAACCGCGTGACCTCCTTTTAGTGTACACGCGTAGATTTTCTGCAATATTTCATAAGGTTACAAAGACACATCTCAACCAAAGACTGATCGTGGGTTGAGGCGTATATACTCGCCCTCTATCATGTCAAACGGGCTTGGGCCGTGTCACGGTGAGTTGCAAAAAGTGTTTTTATTAACCAACAAATTACAAAAAAAGACAAAGGAGCTTCCTCAGAACCTAATAATGACAAGTGAAGTGGGTTGTTTTGTAGTCCCAATGGCCTTTTAGGTCCGGATATAGATTTGTACAGTGCCAATTTTACTCTTGTGTAATCTGTTTTACAAATTGTGTGAGAAAGGACTTTTTGAGGTGCACAATACAACATTGGGCTCACCCTACATCAAATCCCTCAGATTATGGTTATCGGAGGCTATCTAACACATTCAATACTTCACATTGATTTAATGAAAGGTCCTCCCCGTTCTAAAAGGGCTCTCTCAACATCATACCAAGCCCACTGACTTAACGTGTGTAGTTAGTCGTATCGTTGGTCCCAAGAAATGGCAATCCACACCAATTCAGAACCTATGGGGGCTATCTGGCAGTACCATTGTCAAAACGGGTTTGGGGTCGCGCCCGCCACGAGGGAGTGCAAGTCCGAAGCATTTACAAGACTAAGAGAGGTTCACCTCGAAAAACCATATGACATATGGAAGGGTTTAAGATTAAGTTAAATTAAGTCCCTGATGGTAGCAACTTATTAAAGTGTTGGTTTGCCTTTGGGTGTCAATTATTCTAAATCTTGTAACTCAACTTTTTTTGTGGGAACAATTTCATCAATGTGAGAATTGGGATCACCGGACGAAAACAATACAAGTACTACTTGTTAATAAACTAACTACTCTCATTACACAAGACTGCCACTTGACATCGAGTATTCACAGTCTACTTAATTTAACTGAGAACTTCTGAACAGACTTCATTAACACTAATAAATAAAAAATAAATGTCGATTTCCTTTTTGAAATAATTTAGTTGGGAACGGAGATTGTTATACTACGATTCGTCAGTACTGATAGCTCCCATATCATTTTTTGTAATCAACCATCCAATTTAAAACAGTATAACATCATACTTGAATATGTCAAGGATCATCTATTTTAAGTCTTACCGTTTCGATCTCTTTTGCTTCAATGCTATGCGTTTAACTTCCAAATATCGACAACGGCGATTTATGGTTAATTCTGTAACATACAAACTTTGATAATTTATCTTGGAGGTCTGAATATAATCTTTTTGAAATTGAGTTGAAAGCTTGGTCATAAATGACTTCATCATCATCAAATCATCCTCCTACAAAAACGAATATAGGCTGATATGATGCCTACTCCCAAATTCCAGTAGTTACTTATTAAGCAGTTGCTATAGCATAATCAAAATATTATATATACACAGGCTTTCATTATAGTATAAGTTTTTATGAAGGCCATTTAGGTAAAATACAAACCACTAATCACATTCTCAAACACATATAAAAAGTAAGTACAAAGCCGGTCGTCCTCCTTCCTTATAATAACAGGAGCACATACACATAAGACACCACCATCTCCATTTCCCACCTAGGCCAGACTAAAGTATAAGTATTCTACGGCAATCTCCTACTATCAAAGAATCCTAATCATTAGAACGACATCTGTAGTGATCTTGGTTATATATTCTTACACACTTTCCTATTCCAAACGCGCTAGAGTTTCAAAACAAGAACGTCAAATACCATAATTCAATATAATATTTCAAACGGCCAAATAATAACCGACATAAATTAAGCTGCACTCAAATATACTCTAACTCTCAACTTGTGTACTGGTTAGAGGCATCAGATCCGAGACTGCTGAAATAAATAAACGTCTTGGATGATCCATAATGCAAGAGATAAACCTGGGTGTTTTAGATAAACTTTCTTGTGGCTAAGACTGCTCCCCCACGACACCTCACGTCGGTTGGCTCCTTTGCGAAGGGTTCGACGCTTCCCCGGTTGGAGACAGTTTGCTCCATAAACAATACGAATTATTTATAATAATTTCCACTACTAAAAGTCTCAATGAATAATAAAGGTTGATCGAGATGTTTGAAGTTTAGGCCTCACCTTTAAGAGGCTTAAAACGTTGACTAGTATATACTATTTAATTTCAGGGATTCTGAGATTTGTGCAAAGTGATATTCTATATAAACTAGATTATTAATTTTTATTAAACCATACACTTAGGAATTTGACCAAAAAGATGGATATAATAAATAGAAAAATACATCCTTAACGTACTCGGTTCGGATTTAAGTTGCCATCCTTTCTTTCATTGTGGTCTCACGCACTTATATACACTCTCACAAGTTACCTTCTTGGTGAGTTCCTAAGTCACACGACTAACGTTGTGCTTCAACTTTGGCAAACTCCAACGATATCGTTATTGGATGGCGGTTATGGTGGGTGATTGTCGCCCTTAGCCGTTGAAAGGGGGTTTCCACTTTCCAACTTGGTAGTAATCTGTCTATTCGAACATGCAAAATTACTGAAGTCAACAACAAACAAAACCACTACTGTACTCACTTCGTACATCGTACTATATAAACAAACAAATTCCAATCTCACCCTAAGAAACTTCTCTCAATCATTCAATTTTTCAATAATCAACAACTTCTAGTAGTAAACTAACTCTGTTATTCACCAAAATTTTCCAAGAAAAGAACCAAAAAAACTCGAGAATTAGATTTTCTGCTTTCGAATTTCGAAGAAAAATGGGAGCAACTTGGATTCAACTTTTGGTCGCAGCATTAATGGCGGTGATCATCGCAATCCGATCGTACCGGAAGAAGTCTCTTGACTTTTCTGGTGCCGTTTCAGGTTTTCTCGTCGTCTTCATTCATCTCGCACTTAATCTCAGGTATACTTTCTTTCATCAGAAATTTGTGTTACTTTGATTTTTGTAAGTTGAATGATAGTTGTAATTGCTGATTGATGCTGTTGCGGTTTGATTCTAGGGCTGGAGCGTTGTTGCTAGTGTTTTTCTTCAGTTCGTCGAAGTTGACCAAAATCGGTGCTGAAAAGAAGCGTAAATCTGATGCTGAGTACAAGGATGGCGGTCAAAGGAACTGGTAATGCATTCGTTAATCAGTTTTTCGTGATGTTTAAATTGTTTATTAGTGTTGATGAATGAATGATGAATTCGTTCTGGTATTTAATTTTTATTWTTGGAAAGCTGTTTCTACTGTTTAATTAATMCGTATCATGTTAGGATTACCGAAATTTCGCTGTTTATTTGTAGTAATGAACTCATGATGCAATGTAGTTGGAAAGAAGATTGCGAATCTTGTTTCCTTAATGCAAGATTATTTCTCAATTGCTTGGTGCAGTGGTTTATTTATCAATCATTGGTGATCGTTTCTTTGACTTGATTAATTGATCTTTAATGCTAGATACACTTGGTAAATGTGTTTTAGTTGTTTTTAGAAAGCACTAAAGATAACCAGCAAGTTGGCAGGTTTAGATTAACTTGGGTGAAAAGATTGAATGCTAACAATGTGGAATTATTTGATTTAATTTCCTTGATAAGAGACCAATAACTTATTAAGTTGTAGTTGAGACTTGAGATACTAAAACTAGCCTGTTATTCATGGATTTATTTACGACAAGTAAATTTATGGATTTTAGCCTAACATCTTTGGAGTTGAGATAGAAGTATATTTTGTTATAACTTATAATTGGCTATTGCCTATGGGCAAGAAACTATGGCACAGTTAATAGCACTTGTTCTACCAACAATCAACATTTCGTTTTATTTCATCCGTGCAAGCAGTTGGTCCTCTATATTTATTTGTCTAATTTTGTAGGTGAAATGAATATACGATCACAGTAATATTCTCATCCTAACTTTGTATTTATGCTGTGACATGTGAGGCTTGTTTTGATGATGTATTAGCTCATAAATTGCTTGTTAACAATTAGAGGCTTCATTCTGGCTAGGAACAACGGTAGTTGTTACGATGACTTCCAACTTTTAACTGTTATCATTCAGGTTTTGAGAACTGTAAATGAGCAACCCTATCTGTTTAATTGACTTCTGAAGACTCAACTGCTTGTTGTTTTGGATGGATTTCAATGTTATAATCATGCTTTTGTTTGCTCATTTTCTTCACCATATGCTCTCGCGTCATTTTTTAGGATACAAGGTAGTTATGAACAGTGCCATTGCTTCTGCTTTTGGTTGTGACTATTTGGAATTGGTGGGACGGGAAGACAAGTGTTTGGATTCCAATGAATCTACTCTTATCACTGCTCTCATGGGTGGCATAATTGGCCATTATTCTTGTAGCACTGGAGATACTTGGTCCTCTGAGAATTGGTGTTCTGAGTGATTCACATCCTCGATTGATCACAACCTTCAAGGTGAATGCCTGTCTACCTCCTGTCACCTGAAAGAGGTTTTTTTTGTGGATGTTCAAGATCAAAGTTTTTGTTCAAATTATTTTCAAAATGAACAAAGTTTATTCTGAGTTTTTGGAGCATTGAGATGCATATGCTGATGTTTATCCTTCTTGACTGTCAGACTGTTCGTAAGGGTACAAATGGTGGTGTGACAAAACAGGGCTCTTGGCTGCTGCAGCTGGAGGCTGTGTAAATGGGAGTTACCTTTGTTGTTGTTGGATCTTTTCACAGGCTAGCTGTCCTTTGATGTTGCTCTGAAACAACTGCTGGTTATACCCCTTGCACGCTCGCAGGATTATGTGGAAGTTGATTGATTCTTTTTGGGAGCACACTGCAATTCAGTGGATTCTGTTCTATTCGTAAAAAGGTAATATCTTACCAAGATCAGGATTCAATTCACAATACAAGAGATTGTCTACATTCATGTTATTGTCAGCGATTTGCTTAATTTTCACAATTAGAGCTTTCATTTGCATATATGCACGTATCATTTTGTGGATGTTGCAATTCACGTATGCTAAGATTTTCTCGGACATCTTTGTTTCCATTTCTGGTTTCTTGATATTGCATTGCCCTGCTACATTGTATTCTACACATGCACGTGCACTCTATTGCTCCATTTTCCCTCCAAATCTCTCAATTTTGGGGAGTTTATTATGCTAATTAAGAGAGAGGGAAAATAGATCCTTCCTTTCCTTCCCTCACTCTTTTAGTCAAACAAGAGAAATCATCCCCTCTTCTCTTTATTTCCTTTTTCTAAACGACGTGTAAATGTTTCTCTCTTTTGTTGCTTACTGCTAACCACTGTGCATAGATCTTCCCTGCAAACTAATCTATAATTATTATTGATTCCCTGCAATCGTTTTAACTAATTCGTATTTTGTTTAATCTATAATCAAATTTACCGTTTCATCTACTTTGATGAGCAAACCCTTCCCCGCCTCCACCTCCCACTCATCTCCACCTCCTTTTAGCCATGGACTGTAGATCTTGTCCGTCTCGCCCATGTGTTTGCTGCTTTTGATTCAAATATTATGCTAAATAGACTCGTTCCTAATTTGGTAGCTTGTACAATAAATTGCTCTTAAATTATTATATGGTCTTTTTCTAAATCTTGATGCTAACGTTTCCTCTATCAACTTTAATGTCCGAGAGCATCAAGTGTATTGTTCCTTGACAATTATTCTGCAACTTGTTGCTAAGACATTACATCACTATTAGGTTTCTTCTGTTCTTTCTTTCTTCATTATCATTAGTGTTATTGTTGCAACTTTTATTGGGTTGTTAAGATAGCAAACTTTCGCTTCTGTTCCAATAATATCCACGTAGGAGACTGATGTAAGATTACGTCAAATACACTGATGTATTCATGTATATTTTGTGTCGTTAGTCTGTTTTTACCAATTGCATCATGGTTTGTTAATCAATACTTACTGTCATTCTTATTGCTTATTGAAGGTGTTGGAAGCGGGGACAACTGTTAAGCATATCTCAGTCTTCAAGTCCTCGACAACAATGGAGTCAATCTTGTTTCGATTCTGCTCACCACACTGCTGACTCTTACGCCTTTTCTTACAATATTCTGAACATTGTCGAGAACCTTATAGTCCGGACATGTCCATTTGCATCATTTAGATACTCTGTTAGAAGATGCTGAGCTGATCTATAGTTCTAATACAACTAACACAAATCGACAACAACCGTGATGATCGTGGTGAATACCCTGTGAAAATGCACAGATAACACAGACCCCTGATTCTTACTTGTTTTCTCCCCCTTTTTGGTAAATTCGTTAAGGTTCATAGCTAACCAAAGCTACATGTCATTTACAACTTTTGTAGCATTTTCACTGTAACACTCCTTCTTTGTACTTACGTTTTTTAAGACACTCATCAGTTGAAAGTTGTACTACTTGTTTGTAGAAAATTGTACGTGATATATGAATAAGAATCGATACGCATGAAATTCTCTTATTTTTGTACTGTACTTGTGAACACACCCAAGCAGACATACAGAACTTGAACAATTTACATAATCTTAAAGGTCGCATAAGAAAAAAAATAAATACGAGTATATACAAAGCAATTCTAATCCAGATACAAGTAATTTACAATAACAGTAGTAGTGATACACAATAGTTTCTGAATCACAGCTTCTGCTTAGCAGCAACAGCAGATCATGTCAAGCAGCATCGCAGGTTTCATAGCAGCAAAAACCAGCACAATGCGAAACAACTGCACTCAGAAAACATGAATAAGTGAGATATCTTCCCCTCTGCCCTCTTCTTAGATGTAGCATATTGCATGTGCATAAGGAATAACAAATATTATTGTCACGTGGGATATGTTAGATTTATTGACTGAATATAAACTTTTTGTTATGTTTACATGTATGATGGTATCGATTAGAGTTGGGAATCAGTCATCGTCAAATGTGAAAAGTCAAATAGTATATCCGTCGATAAATTTAAAGACTCAAAATAATTTAAGCTTTTTTGTCTATATAACCTTATCCCATGGACAAATTAGGAACGAGATTAAGAGATAGGGCTAGAGGTATGTAAGACTCTTAAAAACCGAACATGAAATAGGATATAATCTGGTCAAATATTACATAGATAAAACAACACAAACAATGCAATAGAATGACAAGATACCTACCAAACAAAACCCAATCAAACTAGAATTTATAACCTAAAACATGGAAAACGAGAGTGAAGACCAAGCCTTGAAATTAATAAATTATATGCAAGTATGGTAGATTCATACTTAAAGGTTAAGTAAGTAATAATATCCTTAACTCCTTAGACCTCTCGACCACCCTACTTATACTTCGGTATGTAATATGAGCTCATTTTTTTGCTATCTAAAACTCGATCAACATAATTTAATCGTAAATCAGATCAAGTCATAAACATGTAAATAAGAACGATAGGAGAAAACAAACGCTGCATAGTGCATCCTTTCTCTTCGTGACGTTTCTTAACATGATCACGTATGATATTTCCTCAACTTGGGGTGCTGATCTTGATACATAATTACTCTCTCTCTCTCTTCTTAGAAATCAGAGTGATTGATTGGTTAATGTTTTTGTGATGATTGACTATGATTTACTCTGAATATATGTAGTAGACACTATCGTAGTTCTAGTATACATGAAACTATATAAGCCTAGTATTTGTCATGTCACATGTGTTTATCAACAATGAAAACACTCACAATGTGTGTGATATGGATTACTCAGATTTTATAATAATATATGTGATGGATATTGTTAACACGCCTCCGAGGTGTTAATTAAAAAACTAAATACATTTTTCAATTGTATAAATTTGAAATGCATGTCAAAATTATGCGTTAATCGGTGAAACTAATGTTATATTCACTTAATATTTTCACTTTAGTTCTCTTCTAGAATCCCGGGGATACTCGTTAGCTTTTGCCTAAGGTGATTGATTGCATTTGCAAGTAGTAGTTGGTGTTTCAACAATATCTGGCATTTTTCACACCAGATTACTTATCAACCACACAACTCCTATCATAATTGGGACTCTTCTCCACAATTTTTAATCTGAATATTATAGACACCCTCATCTAGTGTGGTCAAGACAGCTAATCCATAGCAAAATGGGTACTAACAAATAGCCTAAAATTGTTTTTTTCAATGCATATGAGTTGCCATGAAATTTGCAAAAATAAGGTGTAAAATTTGACCAATCATTGGACTTTAATATTATAAACCTTAACTCATAAAATGATTATAACTCTAAGGATTGCCAATATGCACAAGAGAATGATATATAAATTAATATTTGATGTATGTGTGATCAATGAAAACTCAATATGAAGGAGTTCTCAACTCTACGGACGTTCAATTACTCCCCTAAAAATGAATACCCTCCAAGTTTCTATCATTAGACTCATAGTACACTAAACGCATTTGTACTCCATAGTAAAATTAAAGTTGATAATGAAATTATATCGAGCTTATTATTCAAAAAGAGTAAGTTATTACTCCCTACTTGGTAACCTATTTGTTTTGTAATATAGAACATAAATAAAATAAAGTTACGGAGAAAAATATATCACTCATCAATAAAATGATGATATCCAAACCTATAGAAGCTAGGTTTTGAAGTTAAATTTTATAACGTACAAATCTTAAGTCTCTAACCAAATAAGCTATATCATGCACAGGTCAAACCCAAAACGGGAATGCTTTAGGTTTGAACTTTAGAGATCAGAGTGAAGAGAAAACATAAATAAACAAGCTACTAATTGCACAAGATGTAAAGAAGAAACTAAACTACGTAGCATAGATGCATCCTTCTCTTCATGGCGTTTCTTGACATGCTCAACGTATGTCATTTGTTGCGTTGATGGTGGCTCTACTGGATTATCCATTTTCAAGTGTTTGTCTTCGATTTTTGCTCCTAATTTTAATTATTCAATTGGTGCTACCTCTTTAATTTATAATTGCAGTGGTTTTTTATTCAATGCTAACAATTAATCAATTATGAAGTTCTAATAAGTGCTAGCTTATCTTTTGTCAATACTATTGTGTGTGTTTCATTTATACAATGCAATAGTATCAATCATTTTAAATATAATTTATATTAATATAACAATACATATCTGGAATTTATTGATATACAGTATCAGTATCTAATTTTCAGAAATTCACTTACTTTCCTTCGTTTCAATTTTGTGAAAACTTTGAAAGTGGTCAAACTTCTAGGAAAAATTTAGAATGTCTTTTTTAGGTATAAATGATTTTATTACCATTACTAATAATATTAAGAAAAAGATGTGAAGGGAATATTATGTCTTTATATACAAAAAAGTTTATCCAATAAGAAATAAAAATGAAAGTTTCCACTAAGTATCGTAACTATTCGTAATGCATAAGACAAGCTTTACAGTAAATTGAAATTAGAGAAAGCATATTTTTAGTTCAATTTTCATACCTTACAACTTGTTAATTCAAGATAACAATTCCTATTAATATCATAGTACCAGGAGTACCACCAAGTATTAGAAAAAAGTGTTCTTATACTATCAAATATATAAATAAACAATTTTTTTTTACTGGATTGTTATTCAAGTTCACATTTCATGTGAACTTTCGAATACGCCCTTTGATTCTCCCCTCCCTATCACCCAACACAACCCTTCCACCACGACACCAACTGGCAAGCCACCACCCAAACAAGATTCTAACCACACTAGTAGGAAACACCACCCTACACCACGCAAACACACCACCTAAAAACTTTGTTTTTTTTTTTATTTAGAACGACAAAAGAAAATTAGGTGAAAGGCTATGGGCGCCTGGGCCCAGGCGTGGCAGCATGGCTGGCTCGCGCCAGCCAAGGCGCCCAAGCCTTCACTTCACTTCAATTTTTTTTTGGATTTAAACGCCACCAGTGCCAGCATCTATGGGTAGGCGCCCCAACCAAGGCACCACGCTTGGCCCAGCAATGGTCTGCCTTGGTTGGGGCACCTACACCCAAGGCCGGGTGTGGTTTGCGTGCTACTTAAAAAAATCGAGAGTGGATCGCGTGGTGAGCTGTGGTGGTTGCATGGGGTCAAGACGGTAAGTGCGTGGTGGCCTGGGTGGTTGCAAGGTGTCTGTGGTGGTGGGTATATATTGGGGGTAAGGGTAATACGAGAAATTCACACGAAATATAGACTTTGATTTCAGTAAAAGCGGACTTCGAATAGTAATCTCTTTTTTTAAGCTTTAGTGGTACCACAAGTCGTATAATGTACATTCTTTTAAAAATAGTCATTTTGGAAACAGGAAACATCCATTAAAATCACTGATGACGAGTGTGTTTCGTGGATAACTCAATGTAATAATTGAGAAATTAGGTGGGTGATAGTTACCTTTGTTGACTGAGTTTAGATCATTCTATTCTAACATTTAGTTATTAATTTTTTTTATCATCTGGTTCATCCTTTGGGTTAATCCGAATTCGAAGATCAGTTTTAGATGATTAGGTTTCAGTCATCTCCCAATTATTATTGAGGGGAATCGAACACAAGTTTTTCTTACCAAGTGCAGTCTCAATTACCACTGCACCAACAATTAATTGGTAATTATTAATTAATTTAGTACACATTAAAATACTGAGAACAACTAACTCTCAAATAAAGCTAATAGTGAGAACAACTAACAACTAACTCTCAAGTAAGGTTAAAAACTTTACACCAAGTCTAGACTCTTATCCAGAGTGTATCTTAACAATAGAGATTACTAATATACTCTAGTATAAAGAAGGTTAACATTCTCTCTGTTTCACGTAGAAACATACATTTGCACTTTGTATGTTTGTCAATGCATTTTTTAATGATAAATCTTTATAATTAAACTTTGGCAAAAATCAAAATAATTATACATTAATAAAATACTTATTGAGAGTCAAGACAAATAAAAAAGAAACCCACTTGACTATCGTTTGAATTTCAATACTTCGTAAGTCCGTATATAATTACAATGTGTTTTGAAGATTTTCACAATTTGTAAATATTATATTATATTTTACAAATATATATTCTTATTTGAACAGATTGAGTAATGTAACATTTTTAAGTAGAGGTGACTATCTCATATTTCTAAGATCTATGTAACAAAGTTGCAAATATTGCAATAGATGATTAAGAAAAGGGGAGATAAAACTTTTTATCCTTTGTCAGTTTCTTTCTTACTTATCCATTTTTCCTTGATGACAAATGACAAAAGAAATCATAATATTCCTCCACTCCTAACTTTTTACCATAATTTTATCACTTATTTACATGGGTTCACTAGCCATGGAACATGTCTAAATATATATTCAAAACACTAAAATTGATTAGAATACCAACCCTCAATTGACTTAATTTTTCCCTTTAATTATTTCTGATCTAAAATTCATTTTTTTTTACGTGCATATAATTTCATATTACCTCAATGGCAAAACTAAACTACCTTAATGATTAACTAAATTCTTTTTTTTTTTTTCAATAATGACAGACATGCAAGAACATCAAAGGTTAAGGCCCAAAGACCAGGCCCTAAAGGCCAAATCAAGGGCTCACCTATAACTAATGTGTGGAGAGCATTATGAAAGCAAACTCAATCAAAACTTGAGAGTAGATTTTAGACAAAGATGAACTTAGTTTGGAGAGATTAAGCTTATCAAAGAGGGGGGAGAAAATGAATTCTTCTTCTTTCGGTCTTTCCCCAAACATTTTCTCCCAGACATACTAACATTGGGTTAGTGAATGTTGTTGATACCTCCATTTTATAGTCTCATCTTAATTGAAAGGAATCATTATTTTTTGAAAATGTCTAGGCATTCAAGAACGTCTACATTGTGCAAATCTCACCCATATTGCTACATACAACCCTCATTCACGTGATAATGTAGCGGGCAACAAAAATCAAAGAATTATTTTTGTAAAAATAAATAAATAAATAAATAAAGATAATATAATTAAAAAACAAAACCAAAACATTGCATGAAAGATTAGTTGGTGATTATATATTGCTAGGTAAAGAGATTGTATAGAATAATTTGCCAGCGTTCAGCACATGGATGTGTTGTTGATTTGGGCCTATGACTAATAAATYAATCAATGGATAACTAGATGGATTGGCGTGAATCACATGATACAATTGGTTTATCAAACAAGTTGAGTTATACTTATCACAACATCCACACTAATTACACACGGAGTACAATCCAAACTTGATAAGAAATTTTGGTTTGATTCAAGGATTTAACACTCAGAATTTCTATCTTTAATCTCCTTAATAAGTCATTTCTCCGGTTTTTTAGTTGTCAATTTAGTGACACACTAAAAAAACTCTTCACATTTTTTGTCAATTTAGTGTAACCTCTAAAAAAGGATAAGTACTTTCTATTTGATCTTGATAAAAATATAATGCTTTCTATTTTTTTTATTTTTTTTAAAATAGTAAGGTGAACGAGGATAGGGGCTAGGAAAGTCTTCTCTCAAGACTTTGTCCCAGTCTGTCAAAGGTCAAGAAGAAAGAAAATTTGGCATCCATAAATGGATCTATATCTTGATGAGTAGGAGCAAAATGGCCCATGGAGGCCAGATAATCAGCGCAACGGTTTCCTTCACGATAGATGTGCTGGCAGACTGGGTATCAAAAGAATGTAGGAGATGATTAATATCATCAATTAAAGTATGAATAATCCAAGGGGTGGAAAAGGTCCCATGTAAGATATTGATAACATTCAGGTTATCACCTTCAATGATCAGCTTACGAAGGCCAAAGGAAGCAGCAAGAAGGAGACCATTGCAAAGGGCCATTGCTTCAGCGACCAATGAAGAGGTGGAACCAAACGAGTAGGAACGAGCAGCCAGTACAGAGCCTTGGTGATTACGTAGTAGAATTCCCCCTGTGGCTCGATTTTGAATAACAGAACCATCAAAATTCAGTTTAATAGTATCCGGAGGAGGGGGGTCCAGGAGACTTGAACAGACCGCTGGATAGGAGCAGAAGGAGGAGAGTTCGAGGGGTTGTCTATTGAAAGTCGGTTAGACCATTCAGAAAATGAAGTATAAGCACGGAAGAAAGTCGCCACTGGGCAAAAAGCCGTTAGCTAAAAAATGGCAGCATTACGAGATTTCCAAATACTCCACAGAATATAAATGAATCGATTTAGACGAGAAAGAGAGTGGACGTGGAGAGACTGAATAGTGGGAATAAGGCCATCAATCATCGGTAAACAACCAAACCATTGAAGAACTTTTGGATGCGACCAGAGCAACCGAACTGACGGACACTGGAGGAACAGATGGTTCTGGGATTCCGGGGCCGCGAGACAAAGGGGACATTCAAGGTGGACGTCGAGGTTACGGAGAGAAAGCACATCCCTAGTAGGGATACTATGGCGAAGTAACTGCCATAAGAAAAGTTGTAATTTTGGGGCAATAGGTAGTTTCCAAAGCCACTTAAACTCCCAAGTAGTCGGGGAGTCATCTAATCCGTGGGTCAACCAGGTCGCTGATTTAACAGTAAATTGACCCGATTTTGAATATCCCCAACACGGTTTATCCAGGAGAGGGGCGGAAGGGATAGGGATACCCAGAATATGAGGGATAATGTGCCCCGAAACCAGGGAAGAGAGAAGGGACATATTCCAGGAGTGGTCCGACAGAATGCATTGATCAACCGTAAGATGAAGGTTAGAGATCGAATCGGGGGCTATGTTGAGGGTGGTATGCAGATTCGAGGAAAAAACCCAATTATCGAGCCAAAATAAAATATTGGTACCAGTACCTAATTTCCAATGAATCCCTTTCAAGAGCAAAGGCCGGATACTGTATATTTGTTTCCAAATGAGGGAATCAGCTGGTTGAGTTTTGTATTCAAAAAAAGACTTGGTATGTAGGTATTTCTTATGGACTGACTTGACCCATAAGTTAGCATGATCAGATAGAACTTTCCAACCTAGCTTGCACAAGAAGGCCGTATTTACCGCAGTAGTCTTTCTTAACCCCAACCCTCCCTGAGACTTGGGAGTGCAGACAGTGGTCCAAGCAATTAACGGAAGGCTACCTTTGTTGGGGTTTTGTTTCCAAAAAAARTTGCGATTGATAGAATCAAGTTGTTGGCAGGTGGTAATCGGGAGTTTAGTTGTAGTCATTGTATAAGACGGCAAGGCTGAAAGTTGACTTTGAATAAGAACTGTTTTACCRGCTTTAGAAGTAAATTTGGAGTTCCAATTATTCAAGTGTTTATCTGCCTTTTTTATGAGGAAGTGAAAAGAATCTTTATCAAATCTAGGTTTATCAAAGAATACCCCTAGATATCTACTCAGAAACACCTTTGGGGTCATATTAAAAAAACCAGCGAGGCGACGTTTAGTCGAATTAGGCACCATTTTGGAAAAAATAATGGAGGATTTATGAAAGTTGACCAATTGACCAGACATGACAGTAAACAAAGACAGGATGTTCCGAAGGTGGGTGACCGCATCCGATGTCGCCTTACAGAAGAGTAAGCTATCGTCTGCAAAAAGGAGACAAGGCAGAGGTGGTGCAGAAGGGCAGATTTTAATGCCGAGGCCTGAGTTAGGGTGGTGGGCGGCGCGAAGTAGACTAAAGGACAGGATTTCCATACTAATAATAAATAGGGCAGGTGAAAGCGGATCTCCCTGACATAAACCTCGTGATGGTTGAATAATCGTGGTAGTAGAGCTATTAATCGATGGTGAATAACTGACAGTAGTGATAACTGATTTAATCCACTGTATCCAAGTGTTGTTGAATCCAAAGGCGGATAATGCAGCCCAGAGAAAGTCTCATTCAAGGCGGTCATAAGCCTTTTCCATGTCTAGTTTCAGGGCTAACCATCCTGTTTTATTTTTTTATTTATTAAAAACATTCAAGACTTCATGGACAAGCAAGATATTATCCTGTATAGCTCTAACTGGGGCGAAGGCACTCTGATAAGGTCCAATAATTTTAGTGAGAAAAGGGGTGATACGGTTGACAAGAATTTTCGAAATAGCCTTATAGATAGTGGTACAGAGGCTAATTGGTCGATAGTGGGAAGCCCGCGAAGACGTACCAATTTTGGGAATTAAAGTGATGATGATATGATTCAGTTGTCTTAACTGATGTTCATGAAAGAAAAATCCTTGTGTAGCTTTGGTTAAGTCATTGCTAATGATATCCCAATATGCTTGGAAGAATTTTGGGCCATAGCCATCTGAACCAGCAGCCTTATATGGACACATGTCAAAAAATGCCTGTTTAACTTCGTCTGCCAAAATCGGTGCTGTGAGGGCAATATTGTCAGTATCCGAGATAACCGGTTGTATCCAACTAAGGTCAAAAGTCTGAGGAACGGGGTGTACGGTCTTAAAACGATGATTGAATTCCTGAAAAAACAATTCAGTAAGATCCTCTGGGGTGGTTACCCACTGGTTATCATCGTTTTGTAAACGAAAAATTTGAGACTTTCGTTTACGTTCGCGCGTGATGTTATGGAAAAACTTGGAGTTGCGATCACCCTGCGTTAACCACGTCTGACGAGCAAACTTCCCCCAATACTTCTGGCCGAAAGTAAGTAGGCGTTCGCGTTGGAGTAGTAAACGTTGAATTGAAGGTGTTGTTCAACATGGATGTTAAAAGGGTTAAGTCACACCTGACTTTCCAGATTCTGAATTTTAGAGTGATTAATAGTAAGATTGTTCTGAATGTTCCCGTATTTTCCAAAATTCCAATCTTTCAGAGCGAATTTGATGCTTGTTAGTTTTTTGGTGATACAAAAGAAACGCGAACCCTCATATTTTGTCAACCAATGTCTACGGACAATAGTTTCCGCTTCTTTGTCTAAAGTCCATGCGTTTTGGAACCTAAATTTCGATAAAAGGGGTGTTGTAAAGGACGATGTAGACAATACCTACAATGGGGCAGTGGTCGGAACAAGAAAAGTGTTCATAGGATATGTTAGCAGAGGGGTATAGTTGGAACCACAGATGGTCACCCAATGAGCGATCTAAGCGCTCATAAATGAGGTGTGGGCCCACTAGTTTCTTCCAAGAGTATGGGGTATCTCGGGCCAGAATATCTATTGAATTTGTCACTGAGACAAACGAACGTAATCGATCATAGCGGTGAGGTAAAAGTGGATTGCCACCGGTTTTATCAACTGAGTTAAGCATAATATTAAAATCCCCTATAATCAACCAAGGAGTGGTGAGGAAAAGCGTAAGAGCAAGTAAATAATCCTAAAAAAACGATTTGTCTTTTTCTTGGGCGGGGGCATAGATTGCAAACATGGTAAACGAGACGTCGTGCTCTTTATCATAAACCAATAAAGAAGCCAAACGATGTTCTAGAAAAATGAATTGGAGATCAATTTTAATGGTATTCCAACAAATCCACATACCACCACAGTGGCCACTTGGATCTATTATATGAACATGATCAAAACCAATCGTACGACTAAGACGGACACTATTTGAATTTGTTAACATTGTTTCAATGAAAATAAGAATATCCGGGTTAAAACGTCGCCTAAGGTAAATAATTTCGCTAATAGCTTGGGGTCGTTTTGCCCCTTGAATATTCCAACTAATGATTTTCATAAAGGAGAGAGAGAAAATAAAGTGATCGTAAATTGTCCTCAGAACTCGATAGAGTGGAAGTCAAACAAATTAAAAGAACGATTGAATTAAAACTGAGTAGGGGAAAAGATGCCAACAGGGGGGTCAAGCAGTAAGGCAACTGATGCGGGTGCTAAGGATGAAGAATTGGACAACATATTGTGCGGTTTTTCTGAGCTTTGCATCTAGATTCAGTGCTAGATTCTATYTTTCTATTTTAGGATATTTAGAATAAATCTAATTAGTTATCAATTAGTTTATGATATTTTACAGCTTTATTTATCTATCTTTTAGGGTTAGATTTACTCTTTGTTTAGTATTTAAATAGTTCAAGTTTAAGCAAATAATAAGACATTAATTTCAGAAACTTTTATGAAAAGGCCAAGAGTTTTTCTGTCAAAGAACTCAAACCCTAATTTTGCAAGTTGGTGGTTAATTCCTTTATGCTTGTGTTTGTTAATTTTAGATTGTTGGTGATTAATTTCTTTATGCAATCTTGATTAGCATCGTGATTTGTGGTGGATTAATACTGTATCAAAATCACAAAACCCATTGATTCGTGGTGGCTTTGCCTTTATCGAGTCAAATATCCCAAATTTTCTGCACAAATTCAATCAGTTTAGTGCCCTAATTCAAATCGAAACCCTAATTCATGTCTCAATCGAATAAACCTGATTAATTCACGCATCAGCAACCATACCAATGGAAGAAGCTATAAAATATCAGATGGCAAAGTAATACTGAGATAAATAATAGTCGTCTACAAACAAAAAATGGCTAGGCGAGAAAGGCCAAACAGGTGGCAGTACACATAATTAAAAACAAATCCAAATGGGGAGGGAATTGGTAAAGAGAAAAACACAACGAATACAACTTGGAAAAACCAAAGTAAAGGAACAAAATTATTTGGCCTAAAACACGGGAAAGGAAAATACATAAAATACATGGGAGAGGAAGACAGTGCAAGGAGATGAAGCAATAAGAGGGTAATAAAAGGGAGATACAGGGGAGACCAAAAAAGACCTGTAAAATAAATACAAAATGTTAGACATATAAAATCCAATAAGAAAAATACGAGTCCAAAAAAAGTATTAGCATGTATAATAGGCAAGAAGACCAGCCAAACAGCAGGGTTGACAATAGTTAAGAGGGAAAAAGTAATTGAAAGTGGAAGCACAACCTTGTCACCTTGGTAGAACACAAAGTGTAAGGAAGCCAGTAATAAGAAAAGCATAAAGGAGGTTATGTAAAGGCAACAACCCAGAAAAAAAAGAAAAAGATAAATGATAGAAAATAAAGTGAATTAAATAAGTTAGCCTAGAATAAAGGCAGAAAGTAGCAGATAAGAGGGACAACAAGATCATATAAGGGAAATAATAGTAAGACGATAAGGAAGATGGAAGAAAAGGGTTCAGAAAGCACCACTCATCATCGTACAACAGGGGTAGCTAATAAATTTAAGACCTCCAAAGCTAAAAACTGGTCTAAACAGTGGCAAACGGTAGAATGGATGGGAGACATAATCTGAAAAAATGAGGGGGCAAAATGACAAGAATAGGTGGAAGGAATGGGACATAAGTATGAGACCAAAATGGGAGCACACAAAATGGGTGTACACAAAGGTAGAGGCGGAGAGTGGAGATGAAAACCACATGCTGTGATAATAGGCCAGGAAGGCAAAACACAGTAGGGGGTAGCAAGAGAGTAAATGCACAGACGTGTCAAACCAAAATGCCAAAGTTTAGACCAGAAATAGCGGTGGAACAAAAATCTATTTACTTCCCAACTGTCATATACCAGGATTGGGCACAGGCATAAAGTGTGGAAAAAAAATCCACAAACAATGTAGTGCAACACAAACCCAGGGATAGCCTGCAAAAGGCTAACTAAGTACTCAGAGATAGGGTGCAAAGTCATCCTTACCCTTAAACGCAACAGCAAGCAGCCAACACATGAAAAAATATAAAGATGGGAAAAGCATAGGCCTAAAGGGAAAAGAGGGTGAAAGCAAAAAAGAAAAGAAACAGACCAAACACAAGAAAATATCTAAAGATGTCATAAGATAACAAAACAAAATCAACCAAACAATCATAAAAGAAACAAAAGAAACAAAAGGAAGAGAAATATAGGTAAAAATAATGCAAAAGGTACAGATGGGCATAAACCAGAAACCAAAGGAAAAGGACATGGGGAAAATAGTAAAAAATAGTACAAAAGTACAATTAGGGGACCATGGAGCCCTGTTAGTAAACGGAAACAAAAGGAAAATATGCAAAGTCATCCATACCCAGAAACACAATATTAAATAGCAAACAAAGGAGAAAATATAAAGATGAAAAAAGTACAGGCCAATAGTGAAGCACGAGTTAAAATGAAGAGAGAAAGCAAAGTTGAGGTTGACTAAAAGCTTGACTACTAACATAAGACAACAAAACAAAAGAGGCCAACCAGTGATATAAGAAACAAAAGAAAGTAAAATATATATAAAAAAAGTAGTTGATACAGTACAACTAGTAATAAACCAGAAGATAAAGAAAAGGAACATAGAAAATAAAATAAAAACTAGGAGAGAAATACAATAAGGGGACCAGGGGGTCCTTTTAGGAAAGGGACGTGCTAAGTAGCTTAGAAACCAAAGAAAAAAAAGAAGAAAAAAGATCATACAACATAGGATTCCAAGGGAATCAGAAGTAGAGAAAGAAGAAAAAAAAAGACAACAAAATGAAAAGGTAACCAGAAGATGAGTAAAGTAGCTGGTAGGAGTGAACTAGTCATGCTCCGGGGAAGGGGACATCATCCGCTCATCTATGATCCTGCGTCTTTTGCCAGACTCAGTGGAGGTAGAGGTGTCCAAAGCCATGAAGTTGAAGAAGTGCAACTCCTCTGAAGGAGACATGGCACAATTTGTGCCATACTCAAGCTGCTCAGTAGAAGGGACAGAAGCTGGTGAGAGCACAGTGTCAGCAGGGACCACATCAGTAATGGGGGAGTATTCTTGGTCAAATTCGAGCAAATTTTCATGGGACTGGAGTGCTTGGTGATCAGGAGAAAAGAGAACATCAGTTTGAGGTGGGGTAACTGGAGCCACTAAGGGAGTCGGAGAGGGTGATGAGGAACGGATAGTAGGAGCAGGAGAGGAAGGTCTTGCAGCAGTGAGGGAATGTGAGCCTGACCTTAGGCGCCTAAAAGAGGGCCTTGGGACAGCTCTCTTTCGAGGGACCACTTTGATCCATTTGTTAAGAGCAGGGGCAGGGTCAGCATTATTAAGAAGGGGGGGGGGGGGGTTACCTCTATTTATCATAAGATGCATGGGAGGCCTGAATTTTGAGGGGCACAATTCAAGAGAGTGTGCATCATCCCCACAGAGGGGACACACCAAAGACATCCCTTCGTAATTCAAATGAATTTGCTTCACTTGCTCACAAAATTTGACAGTGAGGCTTCCAGGAACTAGTTGTAGAACAGAGATGTTGAGACATACTTTGGCAAACTTTAATTTCTCTCTCTCTTTGGTAACATCATCGATTCGCACAAAGGTTCCTACGGGGGCAAGCAATTGAGATAGAATAGGTTCCGTCCAGTATTGAATTGGCAGAAGATGAACTTTAACCCATTGATCTATATGGGTAACAGGGGTTGAGTAAGGACAAAAAGACTCAAACCAATTCAAGGCAAGATGACAAAGTTGAGACCGAGGACAAACCAAGGGCGTTTAGACCAGACAGCAGTGCTATCATTGACAGAGGTGAATTCAATAAGAAACCAGTCGTTTCTCATAGGTTTAAAAGAGACATCCCCTTGAAAGAAAGACCACTGTTTTAAAAGTTTGGATTCAATAATGTGACGGTACGGGGGGTCCCCAAAAATCCTACCAATAAGGCAGTTGTGTAGGGAAGAGTCAGAAAAATTTAGGGCAGGTAGAACAGAATCAATAACAGCAGGGTTGGCTAAAGGGTCATTGGCATTAATGCCCACATGGTCTGAAGGACCATGGATGGGTGTGGCCAAGGGAGGGGAAGCAATACCTGAATTCTGAGGTCCCAATTGGAGGGGTGGGCAGAGTTGGGAAGGTAGAATATTTCCACCTTTAAGGGGAGGAATACTTCCCGGAGCTGGGCATTGTGTATCCATATGGGAATTTTCAGCAAAAGATCCCTGGTCACTAGGGGCATTGGGAAGTAGAATGTAAGACATGAAGGTAAACAACAGTAGAAAGGTATTTGAAAGGAAGTAAAAGTAGAAGAGGAGTGAATGTGAAAAGAATAGTAAGATGGGGTAAGTATTTATAGGGGGGTAAACAGAGATACATAAGGGATAAATCGGGTAATTGAGAGAAAATTAGTAATACAAGGAAATAAGGAGGTAAGAGGAAGAGGAAACTCAGAATGTGCAAACACTAGAATCCATTGTAAACCCAAAAAAACACAGTAGTCAGGCCAAAAAAAGTGTAAAACAGAACCATACAATATAAATATAAGACAGCGCACAACAAAGTAGAAGGTGGAAAATCACAAAAGGAGGACACGTATAAGAGGGAGTGAGCACGAAATACAGAATGGTGAGGGCAGAGTTGAGCCATGGAAAACATAGATTTACAGTGACAAAGGAAGATTGAAAAGACTGATGAACACATAATAAGCAACAAAAGGGGGAGGTAATACAATATTAAAGAAAGGACAGGTGCCATGGGGCACCATAAGAAGAGCACAACACAAATTAGTAGGGGCATGGAGTCATAGGATTGAAACACGCAATCACAATGCAGCATCATTACTAATAACAAGATCAAATCAAAACACAAAAATGAAGCTAGATAAATCACAAGAGACGCAAGAAACATGTAAAGGCACCTAAAAAATAATATGTAGCAGTTGACTAGCAGCAAAAATAGGTGGCACAGAGACCCAAGGTAGCCAGAGTTGGTGAGAGAAGGCACATCAATGGTAGAAAAAATACAGTGGAAGAACAGAAGATAGGAATGGGAGAGAGGGTAAGATATAAGAGAGAGGAAACCAAACACATCAAAGAAAATAGATAGCCAGAAACCAAGAATAACAACTAAATAATAACATGTAATTAGTGGGAGGACAGATCGCATAAGACAAGTGTCCACCATGCCATTGAAAGGGTCTTCCAGGATCTGCCAAGTAACCCTAGGGGGTGGGTGAGACCCCGGTATATAAATATATGATGGAGCCTTTGAGGAAAGCATCTCCTGCAAGCCATAAGCAAAAGGAGTTCCTAGCAAAAAGGAAAAGAGACAAGAGTAGATGATAATGAAATTAAACAAGAGAACATAGTAAGAATATAGTACATAAAACACAAGAGATGCTAGTAGTAAAATARGAAAAATAACAAAGTGAGACAGCAGTATAGGGGGAAGGACATAGATCCAAAGGCGAAAAATCAAGAAAACAACCATAGGGAGGTACAGATCTAGTAATACATAACTTAAAAACATGAAAAAATACCATAAATTCAGCCAATAATACCACGGATCTAGTAATATAAAACTGAAAAGCACGAAAAAAATACCAGAAATTCAGCCAATAATACCAAAAATAAAATAACAAACCAAACTCCGGTGAAAGATTGTCGGACGAACCGCCAACTGTCAGCCGTTGAAGGTGGACGGAAAAGGAAATAAAAGTGTCCAGAAAACCATAGTAAAAGAGCCAACAAAGAAAAATAGAGCAGCATATCCAATCTCGTAAGAACAAAGTGAAGATGAATTTCCTCACATAGGGCCATAAAGTACCAGATAAACATAATTCCGCCGGAGCAGAAGTTTGATCGGGAAAGGGGAAGGGGGGAAAGAAGTGGGAATAGTGGAGGTAGTGAAGGAAGAGGGGAAGGTAAAGGTGGTGATTACGGCGGTGATTAACAGTGGGTGATGGCAAAGACTTCGAAGTGTTAATGATTTTGGCAAGGGAGAAGCATAGCTCGGTGATAGTTAGTCGCTCTGGAGTATGGATAAGTGCTATGGAGGAAATCCAATTAGCTGAGCCAAATAGGGTTGGAAAAACATAAATCCAATTAAAGAAAAAAATAAAGTAGCTTAGAAGCACCGAGAAGGGGATATCAATTGGGTTAATCCATTTGTGATTCCAGAAATATTTTTTAATTGAGGGCACAATTCCCGAGCTCAGTTTGTGGCCTTCCTCTTGCCAAGGAAGCTKTCTTGGACTTTCTCTCTCTAGAGAAAAAGTCATTCTCCGCAATAGTGCTTTCTATTTAGTCATAGAATGAAATCAAAAAACGAGACTATATAAAGGTAATTTTTTTTAAAAGTAGGATAGAGTCATACGGGTAAATGACCCATTTTTTCGGCCACCACCAAATGAGGAGGATGATTTGACCCATTTTACAAGTTTTTCATCGAAACTCAACCTTATTGTTGTGGGTTGGAGTGATCATTAAAAATCCGACCCATCTTTCTGGTCCAACTTGTTCAAATAGAGGTGAGAGTTTCAAAGCTTATATTGTAGAACCTTCCCCATGTTGCTATATACAACCCTTTCACGAGATAAAGTAGTGGGCAACAAAAGTCAAGAAACTAATTTTATATAAAAAAAATTAAATAAAGATAATATAATTAAAAAACAAAAGGATTTTTCACGAGGTACCCCTATGATTTCATTTTATTCACCAGGTACCCTTATGGTTTTACAACTTCACCTGGTACACCCTGTGGTTTCAAACAATAACACCATATCACCATATGCTATTTTATTCACCGATTAAGGGAAGTACATGGAGACCAAAAGTTTAATTATATTATTCATTAATGGCATATGATGTCATTGTTTGAAACCTGAGGGGTACCAGGTGAATTTGTAAAACCACAAGAATACCTGGTGAATAAAATGAAACCACATATATAGGTACTTCATGAAAAAAACCGAAAAATAAAACCAAAACATTGCGTGAAAGATTGGGGGATTGTATAATTTACATGGAAGTTTGAACAATAAATACTTCGTATAATGTATGTATTTTTAGGTCAAGGTTTGAATTCAGCCCATGAAAGCCCACAAAGCCCGCACTTTGGTTTTTTTTTTTTTAATCAACAAAGGGAGGAGTACAGGAAACTAAATCACAGCCGCAAAGTTCAAACAATCAATCTTAACAAGATCCAAACAGTAACTGGGGGGGGGGGGTGGAGTCCGCACTTTTGTTAATCGTTTAACTTGTTAGTTGTTACGTACAAGTCCGACTTGGCTCGCCCATCTGGTGTGGGCTGTGGACAGGCCGTGTAATTGTTAACCATTAACTTTGACTTTGTAACTTGTTTTTGAGTATTGAGTTTTGACTGCCATTATCAAAACACCTCGTCTTCCCTCTCTGATTCTTCTGATATGTTCCCTCTTCATTTCTCTTATTTTATTACAACAAATTCTTATTTGCAATCATTTTTATTCAATTTATGATTAAATTACAACCAATACTCTTTTGAGTTATTTCAAGGGTTTATTATTACTACATTGATAAAAATCTGTATTTTTTTATTTTGGGTTAGTTTGCAATTCGTTGGTTATTACTGCAACATCCAATCAAATGTAAAGCATAATGAATTTCTCCTATAATTGAAGGATTTAATGGCATATACATTAATTTAATTTTCGCGCCTCATTCTGAGATTGAAGTATGAATAATTTATCGCACAAAGTTTGAATGCCAGAAATCGTTTAAATTGATCAATTGAACTTTTAAATATTATTAGTATTTTGGCCCGGATGATACTCCGGATTAATACGTATTTTTATACATATAAAATCATAAATATAAATTTATAATGATTTTAACTACAAACTATTTTGTTAT
>SNQN01000833.1:96150-119870 GCA_008642245.1 Bassia scoparia | reverse complement strand
CTAACTCTTCAAAGCGGTAAACATGTGGCAAAGTTCATGAGACAATATGTTTGTCGCTTTGGAGTGCCACATGAAATCATTAAGCGACAACGGAACACATTTCCAGAAGAGTGCGCTGAGTTGATTGCCAAGTATAAATGTCAGTCATCGGTCCTCCCCGTATCGGCCGCCCAAACCAACGGAGCTGTAGAGAAGCAAGCGAACAAAAATGTAAGACGATCATCGCCCAAGATGACTGAACTTAAAGGATTGGGCCTCACAAAAGCTCCATTTTGCTCTTTGGGATATCGACTTCAATTCGCCTCCACGGGATACACCCTTACTCCTTTTTCAGAACAGAAGCTGTTCAACCGATTTGAATTGGAGGTTCCGTCACTCCGCATTGCTGCTCGAACAAAGTCCCCGAGGGCACGAGTTGGGTCCATCTAGATATGAACGACTTCACGCTTTTGGATGGAAGGCGCCTCGCCGCCTTTTAAACAATGTGCAAATCTATCAGCAAAGGATCACGAGGCATTTCAACAAAGGTGTTAAGCTCGTAACATCAAGGAAGGTGACTTTGGTGTTTTAAAGGCATTTGAGGAAAAGTTTAGACCCTCGTGGCAAGTTCCGTTCCAAATTGGGCAGGTCCCTACATAGTCAAGAACATTTTCTTACTGGAGGGGCGTTAAGGTTGATAGATATGAAATGGCGGACAGAGTTTGCAAGCCTTCCCAACATTGGACCAATTAAAGAAATACTACATTTAAGTCCACAAAGCCTTGACCTTTACCTTTCACCCCATGCCATATGAACTACGAAGAGAGGCCTGATTCCAACATTGGATACGTAGGCAACTTCTTTCTCTGAAGTGCGGCCCCATTTAATAATTTACTTCCCGCCCATTTCCCTTTGCTCATGTAATTAAAATGGGCAAGAAAAACAACAAACCAATTCGTAAATAATGTCAAGCAAGATAAAAGTTGTTTTTATTAAATTTTATTAAGTTCATTATAACATAAGTGCTAATAAAATAAAATATGGCACGCAGGCCATTGCAAATAAAAGCTAAAGAAATAAAGCAGTCATCTTTTCTTCTCCTTGTAATTCCACTTGCATTTGTTTCTTTGTCCATCTCACTCGCTTCCTTGTCCACTCCAATGATGTACTCGCTCCTTTATCATATCTTCTTCAACTTTCTTTTCTTTGGGCATAGTCTTTTCTTGAGCATGGGTTTCTTGGATTTCCTTGACTTCTCCTCATTCAGTGGGTTCGATCGACTCCAAACAGGGCAGTTCGTGGATCCAGTCTGTCCTTGATTGAGTTAGCAGTTATGTTTCTTTTTCCGAACGCTTAGGGTTAAGAACAAAAGGCATCTTTATCATCCAAAAGGTCGTTTCTTCTTTAAGTTCGTTTACTCTCCGCAGCCCTATGGTCAGCACGAGCGGACGTTGCTCGTTGGTTGCAGTCATCCACTTCTTGTAGAAACGCGGAAGTGTTCGCTCACGCCTCAAGATCCCAATACTTCCGTTGGACGGGCACCCAAAAATCCACCCACCTCTTCAAGGAACGCTTAACAATGGGTGATTTGGAGGCCTGCGTGCGAGTATCTCGATCAGGGAGTGACTTGATTTCCTGCCCATACTGACGCATATAAACACAGAAAATAAAAGTCAAGGCCCGAGACACTAATAGTCAAGCCCTCCTCATCATCTGATGTCATCATCTCTGAATACGCCACATGTTAAACAATCCCAACCTAATCACACTTCTCCATCGCAAAAGTATCGTACCCAAGTTCTTCAGAACGTGAACAAGTACGATCTTTTTGCGAGTACAGTAGCTTTGGTGTTTATAACGATTCCATGTTCTTCAGGAGGCATTAATCAAAGATTAAGCGTTTCCATCAACCAAATTCTGGTCAAGCAAAATGAAAATAATTACCGTGACACTAGAAATTACAGGGTTACTACTTAATTAACGGATTGCAAGACTTGTAATTTACCTGCAAATATGATGGGCACAAGTCATTAGGAGTGATTAGTAAGGATCCTTTTTCAAGTCATCCAAAGCAAAGCAACATCTCCCGCAACAAAGTAAGGAGGCGATGAAGACGACCAACCTCGCATTGCTCAACAACAGAATACGGAGGCAGACCCAAAAATTTTCGGACTTTTTGAGGGAAGCAGATAATGGCCAAAATAGGCAAAATAAGGACTCTCCTCCTATGAGCATCACTAATTCTACCATTGTTTCTAAGTGGTCAATTAATCTCAATAAATCGACTTCGTGGCCAACACATGTCAGAACGTTCGCGTTTCTCGAGTCCATGAAATTTCAAAAAATTGAATAAAAGACATTCTCTGATAAGTCGAGGGGGCAAGGAGGGTGATCAAGGCCACCAATAATGGCATTAATTTCTCAGGGCAATGGTGGTTATATTTCATTATTCGTTAACAGCAACAACCAAAAGATCCTGCGAGAACAGGTCCGCATTCCACAAACATACATAGTTATAGCAGCAAGTAAAAAGGCAATATCAATTTTACGAACCTGAACGTCAGAAAAAACGCTGTATATGCAATGATGGTCACAAATGTCGCCTTTAACCGTGCTAGAGAGATCACGTATCATGAAGTCCATGAGCGGAAATAACCTTGCGAGCCATTGCCTAAGTGACTTTAGAGAAAATATAGTGTTTTAGTTTCGAGTGCGCATAAAGTTCCTAAAACCATACGTCTATATTTATAATACGCCTGCAAGAACTGAGCCGAAAAGCCTTTAGACCTTGAGCGTTATATATGCTGAAATGGAGCATATATACGCCTGGTCGGAGCGTATATACGCGTCCATTAAGCAGCGTTATAACGCCAGCATTGTCCGTTTACAAGACGTTGCCAAAAAATTTATGGAAAGTACGCAAACAAAGCAGCGATAATACGCTACTCTAGGAGCGTATATACGCAGCACGTGAGGGCAGCGTAATACGGCTCCATTATACTTTGCGCATGTTTTGCTCAATTTCGTGCCTTTCACTCGATATTCGGAGCAGTAATGTCAGTGTTGCAACATATTCGTTCATGTCGCATATTTGTAGAATTACTATAGATTACGAGGGACGAATTGTTGTATTCGGCTATACATTTGATGGCTTTTCACTACGGCTCAAAACCCTCACCCTTTCGATTTGTCATTTTGTTGTTATTTTGTTTTTCTCTGGGTGCGGAGTCGGTGCCTCCATGAGTCGGCATCATGCACATACATGCAATACATGCTCTAACATACATTACAAACACACACATTGCATTCCATAATAGTCTCATAGTAATACAAACACATGCATTCTACATTCATACATAAGTTGCATATCATTACAACCCGAGTTTCACAGGCTAATGTGTTCCTAGTTTACTGAAATGCACTCCCGTCCCCATCTCATGAGTTCATGAAGCGACTCTAGGTTTCATAATCTGGAGACATGACGATGGCTGTCACCGCACTCGAGGAAGACACTTGCGGAAGGCTTAGCCCTATGCATACATTACACAAACAGCTCTGGAATACAGTCGTAAGACTTTTGTGTAGCTGCACACACTAACATACATTAAGCGAAGCCAAACAAAATTTCAAAGTGTACAAAACAAACTGGGTGTCGCAGCAAAGTGATCAATTTGCAAAGCAACAAAAGCAAAACTTTGCGGGGCTTAATTCACACGTATCTTGGGGCTCCGACGTTTCACAATACATCCTCGGGTCTAACGATTTCTCCCGCTACGAAATCTCAAGCAAATACATCCTTCGGGTCGCAGTCAACTAACTTGCTGCGCTCTGGGTCCCTATGATTTCTCCCGGTACAGATCTCAGAAGCAAATACATACTTTCCAGGTTATGCATTTCCTCCGCTACAAAATCTCAAGTCACACATGAATCTAAATACGTAATATTCGGAGTCTTACGATTCATCGCCGCGTACGATATACGAAGCAAAGCATATTATTGTGCATAATTCGGGTCTACGATATATATAGATTTTCATTTCCCAGCAGTTACTCTTCGGGTCTTTGAAACTTACTGCCTGCTATCAGATAAAGGTATCCGTCAGACCTCGTTCGGGTATTTTTGGTAGAATACGCCCGCTCCTCAAGAAGTTTTACTGCTACATCTGTCGGGGTTTATGGAATTTTCTCCCGACACCAGGAATTCCGCACACACACACATCACAACTCTCCCGAAAGCGAAGGTCAGCCAGTAGGGAGAAACCACCGAGGGTCCAGGCGCTTCCGACGGGACAACCCGCATTGGGGCGATGTAACAGGTAAACTACATATGTTTTTTGCAGGGTACCGGCGTACAGGGTAACTCAGGTCGCAGAACGTCTTGAGTTGCTGCTCCGCTTGAATTCCCGAAATATTTATGGAGCTTTTCGTTCTTACGCAAGACTTATGTCGTGTCTCTGCATGACTCAGTCTTAAAGTGGGTGTAAAGTTTTGTAGGACACTTGAATAATGTTGTTCCCCATATGAGTAATGTGATGGAACAATTACCGTGCTGGTCTCGGTTTGTTCGGGATCAGAAAAGATGCTTTGAATTCAAAAAAAGTTTGGGAATACGCAGGTGTACTTCTGGACTATTGAGTAAAGGTAAAGGCGAGGCAAACATATTTCTTTCGATTTTTCTCAAAGGTTTTCAAAATCGTTACGACTGGCGATTCTCATGCTTTTGTTTTGGATATTTCATCATCTGACTTCGGTACAATTTTTGAATTCCGCGCAGATATTTTAAATGTATTTTGTTCGCTGATTTTTCGTTCATGATTTTTCTTATGAATTTTGACATATGGTGTAAATACGCGTGAATAGTCAGAAATGAGTCATGAGACGTATATTTCTCGAGAAAAGGATATCGGATGATACGTGTGATACCTTTAGAACTCTAATTATGGAAGCGGTCCTTGCTTCGGAGAGTCAAGGGTGTCTAGGTGCGTTGAAACAACGGGGAATTCGATAGATATGGGAAGGAGGAGTAAGAATGTATTGAGGTTGTTTGAAAATTATACGAAATCACTTGAGCGTTAGTTCGCAGATGATGAGGTCGTATACTCTACGCTCGTGACCCGTGATGAGCGTATACTCATAGAACGTATAGGACGTGACAATTTTGGGTCAGGAGCGGTCGGCATCATAGGTCCATGTGGGGATGTGTAACCATTCAATACGAATACGTGCCAAATATCTGGTCCTTGAGGTGATAGGGCGCTAGGTGACCGCGTATCATCGCGAGGGTTCTTGAGCTGAGGGTCCTGTATATACGCGGTCACCCATGAGAGCGGTTATATTTACGTCTGCATCATTCCGTTATTCAGGCGGGTGTTGTTGATGCTTCTGGTCTGTTTTGTCTTTGTGGCTATAAATCTTTTTCTTCCTTGGCCGTTTGCGTCAGTCGGGACACATCCTCGGATTTAGTCACACGATTTTTTCACTCTTTCACTTCATACACTTCACGCAACTTCTCGAGCATATTGTCTCTTCTTCTCTTCTCGGTGCTCTAAAAATCTAACGAATCACTAATTCTCGTTCTAGTTCAAAGCATTCGATCTCTCTTCGAATCAACAAGCGATACAGCAGGTGACCTTGCCTGAGATTTACTCTCAAGATAATTCTTTTCTTTCTGTTTTATAATGTTTGACTTAAACATTGATTATTTGATTGTTTAATGTATATTAAACAATGTATGAGTTATAACGTCATTCATTTTTAATTGTTTCATGTAAAATAGTGGGTTTTCACAATGGTGTTTAAGGTTTTTCACATTGGTGTTTTGGTGTTTCGGATTCTTTTTCTCATAGTCATTATTATTAGCTCTTGTTCCATGTAATACTAACATATCTGTTTTCGTTTCGGATTAGTAGTTAGGCAAAGTTCAGCGGAAGCATTTCCATTTGCGCGTTGCGTTTGTGTCATGTAGCTAAGTACATTATTTCTTTTGTTTCTCATGTTAGCGAGTTTCAGGCAAAAGGATTAGTTTCGGATTGCTGTTTCTACAACTAACTTATGTGTTTCTGTTGGCGGAGATTAGGGGGTAATGTATGATTTTTGATATTACGTTATTAGTTTTACAGGCTTTCATATTATTTCATAATTGTCATTTGGTTGTATACGTTGTGCTGATTATTTTTTGCTAAACAAAAGACTCTTGAAATTATGTTGAATCACTTTTAAATCAGTGATTAACTATGGCAACATGTTGTTAGGGCCGTTGTTAACATGGTTTAAGGGCGCAAAGTGGTCACAATTTCTAGGTTAGTGGTAGTTTTGCTTGTCGCATAATAGTAAACCGGACACTTTCATATAGGGATAATTTTAGGTTTGTGAGTCGGCTTAAGGTGCTAAAAGTAGGTTATGGCGTTCTATTAATAATCGTGGGTGATGATGATTAACAATGAGACGTAGTGTACGCTACATGGGCAATGGTACAGAGATTCCTACAATGCCCGGCATAGGATTGATCCTCAGAACTGACTGGTGGTTACTTGATTAGACGTGGGGCATTTTGTTTTGGCGCACGCAAGCGTTCGGGCGTGTCCGTGACATAACTTTCTAGCCGTGTTGACGGCGACTCCCTTTATCAGATCAACACTTACCCTTACTTTGCTATCCACGGTGCGGGGATTCCGTGGCTCAAGCCCGACGCACAAGCAGCTCGATGTAGTACAAAGCGGCGCCGTTATTGCTGAGGGCGCGGCCACGTATCTACACTTCATTTCTGGGCTTCAGCCAAAATCAGAAGACTATTCCATTCAGTCTATGAGGGCGGCTTAGTGCTTTACCACATTTTGCAAAGGCTTACGCTCCGGAGTGGACTAAGAAGGATGTACTTCTCAATTTCACCTAGAGTCAGCTAGAGTCTTAGCTGTAGGATCGAGTCGGAGAGTCCTTTCCCTAGACTATGACTCATTTCTTTTCTCCATTTCGGGTTATGTCATTAGTTTAGGATCAAATTTCTGCAATTAGCCTTATGTAATAAATTCTTTTGTTAATAAAGTATCTTTTGTTTCTCATTTTCTTTAGCCTCCAATATAGTTTTGTGCTTCTAACTTTAATTGGAATCAAATTAATAATCGACCTTCGCACTTCAATGGACATGCAAGAGAGCCTTTTTTCTAGCTCCACAAAACACCTCTTCCTCCATTCCCTTCATAAATTCAAAATCCCTTGCAACACCCTTGAGCCATATAACACATATCATTCAGCCTAATCTTTCTTTCCTACCACATCGGCCTAACCCTTTGGACCAAACGGTCGGTAGAAAGATCGTGGCAAAAGAAAAAAAAAGAGAGAAGAATAAAATGGGTAAAAGCAAAAACGCAAAAAAATCAAGTTCAAATGCGCAGTCATCACAAATGCAAAATAAATTTCAAAATCCAATGCAAATCAAACGTTAAAGCCAATTCAAATAAAAAGTCAAAAGTCTAAAAAGCACACTGCGCACTGTGGGTCACTCCATGATCATCGAGCCTTTTCAACCTCAAACCACAGCCTCACATTACAACACAAAGCCTCTCGCACGAGGCATTGTCCAAATCATCATCAGAACTACGGATTGATTCCAAAGGATACGTAGGAAGCCTCTTCTCGAGGTCCGACCCAATAATCAATAACACTTTGAGGGTCCACTCTCTCATATAGTTTGATTCCCTTAAAGTCAGAAGCACCAATTCCTAGTGTAGAACCGACATAGACTCAGTTTGAACCTACATCACTAGCCGACCACATAAATTCCCATTACCTCACCTTAGTCACATTCTAGCCTTTTATTTTCTTGAACCTTTAGCCTGGTCTTTCATGCACCTTAAGGGGCTTCCTCACTCTTCTTAGGCTATCTCCTGTAGCAGTCAGTCAGGCATCCTCCTCAAAGCATCGCATTTGCAGCATCTTGTCCATGTTCTCTCCTCATGCAGCATTCAGTCTCAAGTCAACGATTTGGGCAAGTCAAATCACATCCCTCATCCTTACATTACCACCACAAAAAGCTAAGCCAAAAACTCATGACTCCACAAAATTCACTAGCTTACCTTACTCCATCAACTAGTGCCCTATAACACAAGTTCCAACCTTCGATTTTACCAGCAAGCGGGGCTACATTCGCCTATAACACTCAGAGAAATGACCCATCAACACGATTCAATGTAAGCATTCACAGGCGCCAACTCGATGTGGTAGCGGCATCCTGATTGCAATCACAAGCATCCGCCTGATTGTCTCGATTGGGTGGCTTGAGACGGACGCTATATTCTTCGATCGAAATTAACATTATTTAACATTTAGTGCATACTTATCCTGGTCCATTTCGCAATGAGCGGTGTTGCGTCTTACCGCACGCTGTATATGCTTGCCATTAACGCAGCTGAATATCATTCAGTGGACATCAGCACTTCTAAGCATCATTCATCTAGCAGTTGGCAGATTTATATATCGTCTATAGCTGCTCGTGCACGAGCAGAGACCAATCTATGCACATTGTCCATTTGCTCTTAGTCCACTAAGGCACTGGGCCCATACTACATGAGTAGTAAACCGCCTATAGGCATTCATCGCTATACGCGAATTGTGTGCTACAAAACGCAAATCTTTCCCGAAAGCCAGAGGTCACCGTAGGGAGGTTTCCTGATGAACGAGGCGTCCGAAGGAATTCATATTATCACTCATAGCCTATACGGGCATTCATCGCTTATAAACACGTGTTCTAAGCACTTTCCCCCGAAACCACAGGTCAGCTCGTAGGGGAACATTTCCGGAAGGAACGAGGCGCTTCCGACGGAACTTTACATTAGTCCTTCCCGAAAAGCCAAGTCAGCCGTAGGGAAGGCACGTAACAATCACAACTTCCCCGAAAAGCCACAAGGTGCAGCCGTAGGGGAACTTTCCGAAGGAACGAGGCGCTTCCGACGGCACTTGCATTACTTCTTCCCGAAAAGCCAAGGTCAGCCGTAGGGAAGGCATCTACACATCATTTCTTTCTCGAAGCGCGAAGGTCAGCGTAGGGAAAGCTACCTGAGAACGAGGCGCTTCGAAGGTATTTCATCACCTCATTTTCTCCTGAAGCAAAAGCAAGGTCAGCCGGTGAGGGATGAAAGCAGCGCAGGATTAGAAGATAGCGCCGGACGACCAGATGTTGCTACGGGCATGCTCCAGCTGCACTGCGGTAGTAACAGGTAAACTAACCTTTGTTTTGCAGGTATCGACGAAAAAGGGTGATCAGGGTCGCAGAACGTCTTGAGTGTCTCCGTACCGAGTCAATACTTTGACTTTCGTCTCTTCAGACTCAGTCAAAGTGGGGGCTTCTTCACACAACAATCCTTTACACACTTCCGGTTTGGAATTTTTCTCCCGCCCAGAATTCCATATATGCACATTTCGGGTCTAGATTTCTTTCCCGCTATAGAAATCCAGCACAAGATCTTTCGGGTTACGATTTCCCGCTACAGAAATCAGCACAACCATCTTCGGGTCTTATGGTTTTCTCCGCTACAGGAAATCTCAAGCAAATACATCTTTGGGTCTTGGAATCTTCTTCCCGCTACAGAAGTTCGCTAGCCAACTCGGTCTTGGAAATCTTCTTCCCGCTATAGAAGTTCGACAGCACATCTTTCGGGTTGGAAATTTCTTCCGCTACAGAATTTCGTCAGCATCTCTCGGGTTTTTGGAATCTTCTCCCGCTCAGAAGTTCGCGCACTCTTCCGGGTTTTGGAATTTGCTCCCGCAACAAAAATTCCAAGGCAGAAAATCAGACTGCACGGGACAGGCTAACAGGTAAAAAACTTTGTTTTGCATTGTGTTCTGTTGGCATTTGTTGTATTTTTTTATTATTTTATGTTGTTGTTAATTGTCTATTGTGGTTACCGGCGAAAAGACGTAACTCAGGTTCGCAGAACGTCTTTGAGTTGCTCTCCTCCCGAATTCGTGGATTGATACTTGACTTGTCGTCTTACTGTAGTTGGTATACTTGATACGTTCTGGTCTCTCCTCAGGTTATGCGCAGTCAGATAGATTGGTCAGTATGAGTGTTGATGTGGCTTTATCGCTGTGGAAGTTGCTAGCGCATCAAATTATTTTGTAACTCTTCCTACATAATAGAATATGTAGTAGTTTTCTCGTGATGAATATAGCATACGCGTGTCGTTCTCTGTCTCGATTGTTTTCGGTTAGTGTTCTGTTAGAGAAATTGAGTTTAATATTTTGCTGCTTTGAATACTTTATGTGTTCTAATCATGAATTCAGTAAGTTGGTACAACTGTTAGTAGTAGTGGTGTATGTTACTCGGTAAAAGACGTATTTGTTATGGTAAAGTGGGTCATGATAATAGTATTGAAGATGTGGGCCTAAGTTGTTGCTTTTTTGAGTGTTTTTGTTAAAAACATTTTCTTTTATTTTATTTGATTAATTTCTATTCTATTGATGTTTTTGAGTGTTTCTTTTCTGATTTTTTAGGTCATTTTTTTTAAAATATGTGAATTTTTACGTATTGTGATCTCCTAATAAATTATACAGATGCGTTTTTGCATCACTTTGTATTCACATTGTGATTTGCTTTTGAGTTCTCCACCTGATATATCTTTATATGAGTTAATGTGGTTTCTGTTATTTTTACTTTGGCTGTATTGGGTGATGTTCTATCGATGATTTTTATAAGTTTTTATACGCAGAAATCAGTAATAGCATTTCTTGAGTAATTGAAATACTTCCTGGAGTCTAATCTACGTTGTATAGAACTACTTGGTGTTACCTGGTGCGGTTTTTTATGGTTTGATGAATCATTCTTTGTATGAATGCTGCCTTGTCTTTGAAGAGAGGCAAGGGTGTTCTATGTTGATCGAATCAATATTAGGCCGTTGCATCCCGTTATTATGGCAAAATTAAAATCGGAGGAATCAAAAATACGCGGGAAATATATACGCAACCTGCGTATATACGCAGGCCTCCTGCGTATTTACGCGGGTTTTTCTCTCTTTATTTCCCCTCGCGCTTATTAAATTACGTGCTTGGCTCATTCCGAAAACACACACGGTTTTCAACCACACGTCTCTATTCTATTTCCTCGCCTCTAATTGCGTATTTCATTTCTCTCATGCTGTCATACACTCTTCACACACTCTAAATACATTCGTCTTTGGAGTTCTAGCATCGATTCTGTTTAATTCACAATCGATAACAAGCGGATCAAGGCGGGTAAGATTCGTTTCGGCCGTTTTTCATTACAACTAACTTTTGTTTTGTTTGCAGATTTAGGGTAAAAGGTTTGTATTAGTTTTGATTTCAGTTAAACTTCGCATTGTCATGGTTGTATATCATTTGTATTATACTTATTGCTTAAAATAAAGACCCGAATTACCGTGAATCACTTAATTAAAAATTAGATTAAACTCATGGGAAACCGGTTTTAGGCACCGTTTAACTTAGATTAATGCAGATAGTCACAATTTTCTAGGTTAGGTAGTCTCTGTGCATATAGAAACACACTTTCGTAGTTAATCTTTTAGGTTAGTACGCTTCTAAGCTGCTAAAAAATAGTAAGTTATATGTAGCATTTCAATAACCGTGATGATGGAATCTGCCATTTAGACCGAGTATTTGGAGGCCGCTACTGATGCGGTGTTGTGTACATTGGTGTGGTTGTTACAGATCTTTGATATCGTACGATGTCCCCGAACCTTTTGACTATCTACGAACTATTGATCTCGTAGATCAGAACGTGGTGCCTCTAGTTAATTTTGGATGGTTGCGGCCAGCCAACGTTGGTTGTGTTTTTTTTCGGGGCTATGTCCGTTCTGGTATTTCTATAACGGTGATAATGCCTGTTTATAGGCAACCCTTGTGTGTTGGATGATATGTGGTGAATGATTCATATTAGTTTGAATGTTTGTTAGTTTTGTTTTGGTGGCGACTCCCTCTTACTTATCGATTCGTAACCTACTACTTTCGCTCTCCGAGCACTCGACCGTGCTTGTTAATGTTTCCCTGGCTCATATAGGTATTCCCCGACATGAGAGCACCTCGATAGTTGTTTATTGGTGGCCCGTGCGAGTTACCAAGCGCCGACGCCCATGCTATTTTACGCGAGGGCGCGGGCCACGTCCTAACTATTCGCCTTGGTTATCTTCACATTTCGTGATTTTTTGTCGCGTGCTCGTTGGAGTATGGTGGTGTGGGTAGGTTACTAGCGTGGTATATGGTTGCTTTCACTTGTTGGTGTAGTTTGGTTACCTTTTCTTTTGTCTCGTTTGCTAACTTTCGTGTCATCCCTTGTGCAGAGTGACTACCGTACACGGACGTACGGAACCTCTCAGGATTTCATTATCAACCTGACCAGTCATTCATATTTTCTTGCTTCCAAGATCCCAGTGTTCGACTTGATTCAGTGGTTTTGGGATACCACGAACACCTTTCACATCCTGTGGGGGGAAACGGCTTTGACCTCCTATGACTTTTCTATGCTGACAGGGCTTGCTTTCACTGACAAGCTTGTCCCTTTAGATAACGAGATCAAGCTTTCTAATCCTCGTTTGGATGAGTGGCTGGGTCCGATCGATTCTCGCTTACGAGTCGAGAGTGTGGACAATAGGGCATCGCAAAGCGTGGTCATGGAGGGTCTAGAGCTGGCGAGCACCACCGATGAGTAGTCAGCTAGGATTTTTATCCTGGTGATGCTTTGCACAGTGTTATGTCCTGATAAGGGCACGGGGAGCAGAGTTTTGCTTCGCTTTCTCCCCATTCTAGAGGATCTTTCTGCTGTTTCCTCCTATGATTGGGGTGAATTCGGCTATGCTGCCTTAATGCATTCTATGAGGTTGTGCTGCCATCAGTTGGATGGCGATGCAGTTCCTGCATTAGCCGGCTGTTGGAGGGTGCTTGAGGTAATTTTCTTTGACCTTTATTGCCTTGTTTGCATTTGATTTATCTCTGTTGGCTGAACCTGTTAGCTGTACTTGTATTTCTGGGCTTACGAGTACTTTCCACGCATGGGCTTGGTGCCTAGGCTATCCCCCCACCTGCAGCCTGCTCGATGGCCTGTGATGATACGGTGGACACCCCGAAACACTCCGTCTTGGACTGGTGGGCTTCAACAGCCGAGGAGGATTCTCCGCCGCTTGAACCCAGTTGAGGGGAGCTTCGCTGCCTTTTACTTGTATGTTTTCATTGAATGCTTTGTGATTTTAACCACATTTTGCTACAGGTGGAGTGGCGCCCATGGAGGCGAGTAGGGAATGCGAGGTCGATGAGGTTTGCTGCAGCGGTCTCTACTCAGTTATTGCGAGTTCATTGTCAAAAAGACAACAACAAACCATTTTTCCGTTTTAAACCCTAAGCATGCAAAATTACTAGGCGGGTTGTTTAACATAATACTATGCAAATAGTGTCTAATTTGTTATGGCATGTGTTGTTAATTCCGTATTCCATGAGCCTAATGCCGGTTGTCCATAGTTATCTTATTAGAAGTGAAACACGAAATTTGCAGGTCTTTGTTAAATCATATTATATGTGTGAGACAAGCATGCAAACACTCGTACATGGAATTTAAAGTTATGCCTTAAGGTTGCTTTTAAATTGAATTGTCGAATTGTTTGTTAATCAATATTACATGCAAATCACATAGAAAGTCGAATTTCTAAACAAGCATGCAAAAAGGGGGTTTAGAATTAAGACGTTGGCCTCAAACCTACCTTGCAACACGATGTAAAAGACCAAGGACGTAGCTTCGGACCCTTAGGAACCCTTGTCGAACCTTTAGAACCCTTGAAAACCTCTTAGGTTTGTTGCAAAAGAGTGCTTGAATGTGTTTTTATGTGTTTGAATGTGGTTGAGTGCGTTTTTATGTGTTTGAGAGAGAGAATGAGAGTGAGAGAGAGTTGGACGAGTGAGAGAGAGAGAGAGAGAGAGTCGTCCAAAGCCTTGAGTGTCGGGAAAGAGAAGTCCCCGAAATGAATTAAGGACTCCCTATTTATAGTCAAGGGTCGAAAATCGACCAAAAGAGGGAGGTTTTGGGCGTAATGATGCCCAAAACTGGGCGTAATTGCGCCCAAAGCTGGGCGTAATGGCGCCCAACACCTCCCATATTTTGGCCGATTTGCCTTGCCTCGAGTAGCGTGATTGCGATGAAATAAAATCGAAATATAATCATATAAAATATATACGTGATTTTATACGATTACGATTAGGTTTGCTGCAGCGGCCGAGCTCGCTAAAAGGTGATGCCTCTTTTTAAGACCTCAAGGGTCTGTCTGGTACCTGGGGGAGCGTGTGGTGAGGCAACATAACCTTTCTGAGCCTGCAGTGCCTGCTGGCCACCACGCTGTACAATGACTTAAGTCATGGTGAGGCGGTGGAGTACCATCTCTTGCTTGGTGCCAAGGGTCAGGACGCCTATGAGCGTTTCATTAAGGAGCGGCTAGCCCCTCGAGTGGAGCTAGTTGCCGAGGTATGAGTCTTTCTTATCCACACCTTTTCTTTGCATTTGCTTTCCGTTAGTTGTGCACTAACTTTGGCCTGGCTCGTGCAACCTGGCCCCTTTATAGACTTGAGGATTCGTCTTGGCTGGAACGAGTTTGTTGAGCACGCTTAGAACTCGATGCCCCCTGGAGCTGGTCAGGCAGGGAACACTTTACTTGCTTAATTTTGTCTTTTCATGCCAACATTCACTCGTGTGTTGACTTGCTTGACTTGTGGAATAGATGCCTCGGGTAGGCGTCATGAGGCTGCTGGGAGTGATAGATGCCTGGAGACACTCCTAATATCTACTGAGAGACTCGGTAAGTGCACCAAATCTTGTAATTTCAATTCTTTACATGGTTAGGAACCCGTGTTTTGTCATGAAAATCCTTTTGCAGGTTCGTCACAGTGACGAGGAGGATGTTGACGTCGATCGTGATGCACGGATGAGACCGATTTCTAACCGAGGTGAAGCTTCGACCTCATTGGTCACGAGTTTCGTGGGTGGTGCTTCGACTTCTCGTTCTCAGCCTGGACCTTTGACTCAGTTAATAGTACCAAGGACCCCTTATGAAGTTTCTTTCCCGGATGAGTTGCTGGACGAGTCTGCCTTGCAGGTGCTATCGTCACTCGGCTTTTCGACGCGACGCGAGCAGTAGATGTACCTATCACCTGTAGGGAAGGGGGGTGACCCTAGCTTTGCATTTGTTGATTTTAGGACTTAAGTTAGACCTACTTAGACTTATTTGTTGACTTTTGCTTAACTTTACTCGACTTGACTCGACTCTAGCTTAGACTCGAGTGTTTGTGTGAATATGACTAGACTTGTGTATGACTCTAGACACAACTCATTTTGTAATGCCAAGCTTTGGTTACAACTTGCAAAAGATAACTTGCTAACTATATGCAATGTATGTATTTAAACTTCTAAGACGATGTCGATCGTCTTGTGTCGTTGCGTATGTTGCGTTGCGTTGCGTTGTTGAGGCGAATCTCGGCTCGTTCATCCTTGAAAATGCAGGGAAGGACCTAGGTTGGACCAAGAACTACGCGCCGAAGTACATGGGAGTAGCTAAAGGGAGCAAAATCGGCCAAAATAAGCCAAAACTTGGCGTAATAGCGCCAGAATCGAGCTGATTTTGCTCAAATTTCAATTTTAGGCAAGTTTATTCGGCCTAATTGCTTATAAATAGGGGTTTATGCACGCCCTAATTCATTCATCACAGCCTCCTTTGTGTTTAAAAACCTTTCTTACATTGCTTTAGATTTCATTTAATTCATTACATCGAAGAATTTGCAACAAATCAAATGAAGATAGACTTTGCTAATGGTTTGAATGATGTGCTTCGAAGCTTGGATTCTCGTGAAAGGGAGGACCTTGTGAGATTGAATTGTGATTTTATCTTGACTTTAAGGTATGTAAGTCTCGATACAAACCTTCTTTATGCTGCTATAAGCCTGTGGGACCCACTAATGCACTGCTTTCGTCTTCAGGACAAGAAAATTGTTCCTTTGCCTAAGGAACTTGGTGCTATTATTGCCTGGCCTGTTGTGAGTCTCCCTTGTACCCCTAATACTGCTGATCGTTTTGTTAACGAATATGAGCGATATTTGAGACTTAGTCCAACTGTTTTCACGACGCATAATGCATGGTCGGAAAATTAACTTGCTTGCCTTAGTTGATTACATTGTTAGTGATGCCTCTTGCTGTAGAGTTTACCGTAGACGTGCAATTATGTTCTGCTTGTTTGCGCGTTTCTTATTTGTGAATGGCAAGCCGAATGTTTTTCATGCTAGCATCATTTCTATTGTTGAGAAATGCGAGGCTAGCCGTACTCCTATGCCATTGTGCACGAGGAGTTATTCATGATGCTTGACCGTCTTAAAAAGGATGCGCATGCGCCTTTGACTGGATGCCCTGTTTTACTGCAGGTACAATATTTTGTTTGAATATTCGCAAAATAATGCATTTATACAAATATTATTGCTTGTTTATTGATGTGATGACTAAATATTGAACATGCTATTGTTTCATGACAAATTTGGCTGATGGGGTGTTTGAGGCTAGTTGAGGCACCCCAAAATCCTGTCAAATATTCTGCTAAGGGATTCTTTTCCCGAAAGAGGGTCCATGTCAACAAATGTCATTATGTGTGGATTCTTATCCTTGTTGACCGTGGCATTCTCGTGCGGTGGACTGTCCCTTGGTGGGATATTAGGAGTATGGTGCATACTCGCTCTTCTTCATATGTGCGCGTGGCCAGCTTGACTACGTTGACCTTTTATTTCCATTCAAGGGTGATGAGGCAATTCGGGAAAGTTTAGCTTATTCTTGCTATTGACACAGTTCGTCCCGAGGACAAGCGCTTGCATTCGGGCAATGCAATGGAGTGGAAGAAATACTGGGAATCCCATTCTACGCTCGAGGCGACCCCACTTGCTCGAGGTGACCACAAGATTTCTTCTCATTACCGTGTCTGGATGAATGCCACTGATGTGATGGGCTGTGCTGAGGCAAGACATGCGGAGCAAATGGACAATATAAAGAGTAAGAGACTGGACAATGACTCTACTAAGACCCCTACTGCTAAGTCTAGAGCTGTTTCTGCTAAGGACAGACTTGGTCTTAAGAAGGTGCCAGTTTGGAGTAGGCTCGAAAGACTTCCTCCTTTGAGGATTGACGCAAACGTTGCTCAAAGAAGACTTGGGCCTAATGAGGTGCTTAGAGGGGATGCTAAAGGAAAAGGGAAGGCTGYTGTGGWAGATAGACCCAAGAGACGCAAATGGGTGAGGAAGCCTAAAGGTGAGAGCTTAGGTGCAAAGAAGGAAGATGCTAAGGAGCAAGAAGAGGAAAGGAAGGAGTGATTGCTTTTTTCCATAACTCTTGTTTAATTTAATTTTTTATTTATTTATGAGTTAATAAAGTGATTGGCATGCGAGCCGCTTTTGCATGTAATTAGTGAACTTAAAGCTTGAAGTTTCTTTTTGTATTGTAGTTGCTCAATTTTAATTACAAGTAGTAGTAAATTACAAACTTGCATTGCTTTTTATACACTGTGTTTACTTTGAGCATGTTAAAGAAAACTTCGTCCATTTGCCGCTTGATTGTTGTTCACTTTCTAATCCTAAAACAAGTAGGGCACTTGTTATTGTGGCCGAGCCCCAGGGCGAGGCTGCCTACGTATCCCATATGGAATCAGGCCATCCGTAGTTCTGATGCATGATGCTATTGTGTTGTTGAGACACGGTGCGCGTCTATGCCTAAGACGTAGTAATTCTTGAGCTAGTCTAAGTTAGTGAGGCTGTAGAAATTAGAGCCATTCGTGTCCATTAGTTGAACTGCCCCTATTGGCAAGATATTTTTTACAATGTAAGGACCTACCCAATTAGGACGAAACTTGTCTCGAGGATCTAGGACTGTTTTGCGAAGTGCATTAAGAAACAAATCACCTTCTTTGATGCCTCGTGATTCGACTCGCTGATTGAAGTACCGTTTGACCCTCTTTTGGTATGCTTGCACATGATGCAAGGCTGCGAGCCGTTTTTCGTCGAGCAAAGATAACTCGTCGAATCTCGCCCTTACCCATTGTGGTTCTGGGAGTTTTCTTTCTAAGACAATGCGTAGAGATGGGATTTCTAGTTCTACTGGTTGAACAGCTTCGGCGCCATAGACTAGTGAAAACAGAGTAACTCCCGTTGAAGTGCGAATAGAGGTCTTGTAACCCCATACATTGGAATAAGTGAACTTTGGAACTTGAAGTTTCCTTTTGTATTATAGTTGATCAATTTTAATTACAAGTAGCAATTATTACAAACTTGCATTACTTTTCATACTTTGTTTTTATTTGAGCATGTTGAAGAAAACTTCGTCCAATTCCCGCTTGACTGTTGTTCACTTGCTAATCCCAAAACAAGTAGGGCACTTGTTATTATGGTCGAGCCTCAAGGCGAGGTTTCCTACATATCCCGTAAGGAATCAAGTCATCTGTAGTTCTAATGCATGGTTCTACTATGTTGCTAAGACGCGGTGCGCGTGTATGCCTAAGACGTAGTATTTCTTGAGCTGGTCCAAGTTGGTGAGGCTATAGAAATTGTCGCCATTCGTGTCCATTAGTTGAACTGCCCCTTTTGGCAAGATCTTTTTGACAATGTAAGGACCTGCCCAATTAGGACGAAACTTGCCTCAAGGATCTAGGACTGTTTTGCGAAGTGCKTTAAGAACCAAATCACCTTCTTTGATGCCTCGTGATTTGACTCGTTGATTGAAGTACTGTTCGAACCTCTTTTGGTATGGTTACACATGATGCAAGGCTGTAAGCCGTTTTTTGTCAAGTATAGCCAACTTGTCGAATCTTGCCCTTACCTATTCTTCTTCTGGGAGTTTGCTTTCTAGGACAATGCGTAGAGACGGGATCTCTAGTTCTACCGGTTGGACAGCTTTGGCACCATAGACTAGTGAAAACGGAGTAGCTCCTGTTGAAGTGCGAATAGAGGTGTCCTGTAATCATATAGAGTGAAGTGTAGCTTTTGCGGCCAATCTCGATAATTCTCCGTCATCTTAGAGATAATCGTCTTGTTATTTTTGTTAGCTGCTTCGACTGCCCCATTGGCTTGTGGCATGTATGGTGATGACTTGTGGTGCTGAATCTTATATTTGGCGATCAGATCTGCACACTCTGCTTGAAAGTGGGTGCCGTTGTCACTAATGATTTCGTGAGGGACCCCATAGTGACAATTGATGTTGTTTTCTATGAATTTTGCCATGTGCTTAGCCTATAGCTTAGCATACATCGCTGCTTTGACCCACTTTGTAAATTAATCTATGGCCACAAGTTCGAATTCATGACCTCCTTGCCCGGGCGGCGTAATCTTCCCTATTTCTCTATTCCCCATGTAGAGAAAGGCCACAGAGAGACAAATGTGGATATGAGAGACAAAGGGACATGCTTTACATTGGAGTATTTTTGGTAGGTGTCGCATGTACAGACGTATTGCATGCAATCGCTTTCCATGGTGGTCCAATAATAGCCTAACTTAATGATTTTGGATGCCAGAAGCCTGTTACTCATGTGGGTGCCACAGATTCCGTCATGGACGTGCTCCATGATTGTTTTGCTTACTTGTTGAGCGATGCAAAGTAGGTGGAGACCATTGTAGTGGCTCTTGTAGAGTTCTCCGCTTTGAAGTAAGTACTGAGATGCGAGACGCCTCAGAGCTCTCTGTTGCTTTTTATTTTTGCGCTAGAAGGGTATTCGCTAGTTTCTAAGTAGTCTTTGATGTCTTTGTACCATGGCTCTTTAGGATCGAGGTTGGGAACCTCATTTGTTTCGTCTAGAGTACAGACGTATGCTGGTTCTTGTCTTCGTTCAATGATTAATGGTATTTGGGTCTCTGAACTTGGGATACGCACCATGGATGCGAGCTTTGCTAGTGCTTCTGCAAATTGATTGTTGTAGGACGTGGGCCGCGCCCTCGCGTATAGCGGGCGCGCGGCTTGGTACTACATCGAGGTGCTTATGCGTGGGCTTGAGCCACGGATCCCGCACGTGAGTGCGTTGGGGTAGTGTTGTCGAGTGAGGGGAATCGCCACCGTGCCTAGAAAGGTTATTCACGGACGCCCGAAACGTTGGTGCCAAATCAATGGCCCCACGTCCAATCAAGTAACCAGTCGTGGGTTCGGGGACATGGTACGAATCAGATCTGTAACCCAATGTAGGATCTGATTTGTCTTTCTTAGGAATAAGGCCTGATAGTACACCAAATCAAAGGAGTTGTTGGACCTCCTCAAGTACATAAGACAAGCTGATGGCAATGCGAACAAATGGATCAATCCAATTTTCTACTTTGAAACCCGTCTCCGAAAGTGCAATACTTGGAAGGTAAGGTAAGGAAATCGATGCTAAAGATATCCAGTGTGAAGGCTGGGATCGAAGACCATCAAACCAGCTGAAAAGCATGAGCTTATCCCACCAGGTGTGCCTACACCCACATATTGGTCACCTGACCAAGACTGGGTTGCTCGAGCCCATTGGCCCAACTTCCGATCCACCTAGTCAAAAGAAGGCCAAATGATGGGATGTTGACAATATTGTCAATATCAACAGAGCAACGACCATTCAACTTAAGGAATGATGCAATTCTCAGAGACATAGTGCATGGCATGATCGAAAAGCTGAACTCAAATATCTTTTTAGAGGCTGGGGTGCAGTATCCACACATTTTCCAAGAGAAAGCAACTCGGAAACAGCAAAGCCGTGAAGATAACTACTCCAGGAGGCAAGGTCATCAAAGTGCACCAAGGGCAAGGACAAAATGTTGGAGGATTCATAATCTAAGACTAAGTAGAGTCTAGTGTCGAGAAGCAGGAAGCTAGTCCTAGGGATGTGTCCTCTTGAGTCTGTCAAGGAGCCTAGTATCCCTCTTTCCCTTGAAATCAAGTCTCTCTTCGTAACAAACTTATTTGACTCTCTTCAGAGTTAGATAATATGCTCTTTCTGCTTACTCCCTCTTTCCTTCTATGATTGCTTAATTACAACTCGAAAGAAACAAAACAAACAATGAGTTAATAAAGGCAATGGAAGAGACACACACGCCGCGGAGATACAGGTTGGTCTGACTGAGTCCGCAAAGAAGATGAAACTGGTGAACACTGAAAGAATTCCAAGATGTTTTTGCTTGGTCATATGAAGACATGCCAGGATGATCCAGACATCCATAGCATAATTTCGCTCATAGAGGGGCAAAGCCAGTCAAACAAAAGCTCTGTCGCATGGAAACCGGTGTTACCCTTAACATTCGGCAGGAAGTCATCAAACAACACGATATAGGCTCTCATTAAGGTTGTCAATTACCCTCAATGGATAGCAAATGTGGTTCCAATACCTAAGAAGAGTGGACGGGTTCGAATGTGTGTAGATTTCGAGACTTAAACAAAGCCAAGTTCCGAAAGACGACTTCCCTCTACCACACAATAGCGTTCTCGTAGAACAACACAGGCATCGATCATACCTGCTCTCATTCATGATGGTTATGCAGGGTATACATCAAGTCAAAAATGGCAAAAGAAAAGATGGAAAGACAACTTCACCACTCCGTGGGGGCTATATCGCTACTCTATGATGCTTTTGTCTCAAAAATGCAGGTCCCACATATCAACAAGCTAACCACTGCTCTACTTCATGACATGATACACAAAAAAAGTAAGTCTATTGTCGACGATATGATCGTCAAGTCAAAGGACCGCAAATGACATACCCTGGCACAAGGAGTTCTTCCAAAGACTACAATAGCTCAATATGCGGCTTGCGATCCCCGAATATATGTTACGTACTCTGTTGCATTGTTGTCGCATTATTAGTAAATCGTCGAAGTTTAAGCTTCTCAACCTCGGCGATGGATATTGTCCAAGCTCGTGGTTTATTTCCTTTTGATTGCACATCGATTGCAAGCTGCCGTTGCACTTAACGTTAAGAGATTACGAGTATATGGTGATTCTTCACTCATCATAAACCAAATTTCAGGACGATGGAAGGTACGAAGTGAAAGCCTTGCTCCATATCAGCCTATCTTGAGAACATTGCATCCCAGGTAGACGAAGTCTTAATACACTACCTATCACACGATGACAATTGTAGACACCTGAAAATGTGTCTCCCCAAATGAGTTAATCCGTGATGAACATACCGCGTCTGCGTTTGTTTCGAATCAGAAAAGATGCTTTGAATTCACAAAAGTTGGAAATACGCAAGGTCGTACTCGGAAATATTGAGCAAAGGTCAAAGGCAAGGCAAAAATAATTTCTTTCGGTTTTTCAAAGGTTTTCAAAAGGTTTTCAAAGGTTTTCAAAGGCGATTCTCATGCTTTTGATGTCATCATGTCCGCACATTTTTCTGAATCCGCCAGTATTTTTAAATTATTTTCTGATTTTTCTATGATTCTATGAATTTTGCAATGTTTAAATACGCAGAATACGCAGAGAAATACATGAATAATTAGAAAATCTCCGGAAATACGTGAACCTTCTAGAACATTCTAGAACTCCTTGCTTGGAGAGCAAGGTGTCTAGGTGCGTCGAATCAAGGGAAATCACGAATAAAATCGGAGGAAATCAAAATATTTCGAGGTTTTTGGAAAAAATATACAAAATCATTGAGCGTATATACGCAAGTGATGAGCGTATATACGCTCAACAGGAGCGTATATACGCTCAACAGGAGCGTATATACGCTCATGCAATACATACGAAATTTGCCAAAAACTGATGAGGTGAGCAGCGTATATACGCTGTATACGAGCGTATATACGCAGGAAGCAGCGTATATACGCTCGTATACAGCGTATATACGCAGGTTTTCTTTGCTCCAAAACTTGCCTCGTGCCTAATAATACCCTTGCCTTGCTCAGTCCGACACCTCGACTTCAACAACGCGACTTCATATGCTTCCTACGCATACTCTCTCTTCTCCTCTCTAAAACACTCAAAACACTCAAAACACATTATACTTCGTTTTAGTTCAAAGCATCGATACTCTTTCGAATCAACAAGCGATAACAAAGGTTGAATTCTGAGATTACTCACCAATAATCTCTCTCACTTTCTTTAATATTGACTAACCATTGTTATGAGTTAAATATAATAAAGCAATGTAGAAACTCACTTTTAACTGTTTCATGTAAATATGTAGGTTTTTCACAATGTTGCAAGGTTTTCATTGGTTTTTAGTTTTCATTTCATTATATATTCATTGTCAATACTAACAATTCTTTATTCTTGTATAGCAATGAAGGCGAGAGATCCATTGCACTTGCGTTTTATCAAGGACTAACAATCATTCTCTTTGTTTTCATGTAGCATTCAAGGCAAAGGATTCGTTTCATTGCGTTTTACAAACAACTTTGTTTTCTTTGCAGATTTAGGGTAAGATGAGTTTGCATATACTTTGAAGTTTATGCATTCATCTTATTGCATATTATCATTGTTGTATAGCTTTGTATATATTTTGCTAAAAAAGACCGGAATTATGTGAATCACTTTAAATCAGATTAACTATGGACAACCTGTCTTAGGCACCGTTTTAAATATGATTAATGCAAAGTGGTCACAATTTCTAGGTAGTAGTCTCTTGTGCATAATAAAAATACTCATTAGCAATCTTTAGGGTTGACGCTTCTAAGGTGCTAAAACGTAAGTTGTGTGCATAAATAATCGTGATTAATGGAATACAATGAGACCGAGTAGAGGCCGCTACATGCGGGCGA